>JBAPGN010000251.1:0-31531 GCA_037355405.1 Vitis amurensis | reverse complement strand
ACTTAAGAAAATAATAGCTCTAGAAGCCAAATCAAAAAGCTAACTCTAAACACTAAACTAGAAGAATAATGGCTCTAGAAGCCAAACCAAAAAGCTAACTCTAAATGCTAAACTGAGAAAAATAATAGCTTTGAAAGCCAAACCAAAAAGCTAACTCTAAACACTAAACTAGAAGAATAATGGCTCTAGAAGCCAAACCAAAAAAACTAACTTTAAACACTAAACTAGAAAATAAATAATAGCTCTAGAAGCCAAACCAAAAGGCTAACTCTAAACGCTAAACTAGAAGGCCCATAGGTGAAGACCTACGGTGGTGATAAATCTAAAACAAAAGGGGAATGCCCTAAGCAAACTAACGGCAGGGGAAAGCCCTAAACAAGATGAAAATAGGGGGATGCCCTAAACGAAATGACAATAGGGGGATGCCCCAAACGAAATGACTGTGGGGGGATGCCCCAAACGTAAATGACAGTGGGGGGATGCCCCAAAAGTAAATGACAGTGGGGGGATGCCCCGAACGAAAATGATAGTGGGGGGTTGCCCCGAACGAAATGACAGTGGGGGGATGCCCCAAACGTTAAATGACAGTGGGGGATGTCCCCAAACGGACAATGACAGGTGGGGATGCCCCAACGTAAATACAGTGGGGGATGCCCAAACGAAAAATGACAGCGGCTGGGGATTGCCCAAATTGAAATGACAGTGGGGATGCCCCAAAACGTAAATGGAACAGTGGGGGATGCCCTACGAAATGACAGTTGGAGGATGCCCCAAACGAAATGACGTGCGGGGGATGCCCCAAACGGAAATTGACAGTGGTAATAGGGGGATTGCCCTATGTGATAACTTCATAAAGGACGCAATGGGTCCGACACCATGAATCAGGCACGAGGGGGACACGGAACCCAAAGAGAGGGGGTATGCCCCAGTAGAAAAGCGCTAGAGGGGATATGCCCCAGTATGACGACTCGCAAAGATCGAGAAACGGACTGAGCAGTGAGGAAGTACACAAAAGGCCTGATAAACTCAAGGATGAGGGTATGCCCCAGTGTGATGACCCATGAAGATCAAGAAGTAGATCAAGTAGTGAGAGAATCTGCAAATGATCCGATGAACCCAAGGATAGGGGTATGCCTCAGTGTAAGATAGTAGTCGACATGGGACACAGAATGTCACTGAACAAGATACTCTGAGATATTGGGTTCCCAAATTTTGGTGGGGATGATGCAATGAAAATGATATGCATTGCCTCAATGAACCACTGTTAAAAAACAAAGACCAAACATCCACCGAACTATGTGACAAGCAAAAACTAAAGATGGATCAAAACAAATGCTGGCAAGACTCGAAGTCTGAATGTAAGAAATCAAGGGACACGATGTCCAACCACTCATATGAGAACATCATCGCAAGTGCATCAGCAATCAAATAGGCTCTACCATCATGGGAGATGTTGAACCTAATGTCCAAAGGCATGTGAAAACTCAACCAAAAAGCTCAAGACTAGTCTACATCTTCCTTTGATCAAGAGAAAGAGGATAAGGTAATGTAAGATGGTGAAATATGTGGGCTCAAACGATGTTAAGGGCCTGATAAGGTAGTCAGGTATATAGGGTCCAATGTTAGGATGTATTAGATGTGTAACAAAGGAAAGTGGGTACCCAAGTCGACCAATAGTATGTCGAGGAGATTGAACCAGGTGCAATGACCTATTTAATCCATCGAGAGTAGGCGATCATAAACAGGAAGTGGATCTCAATGTTGCAAAACATGCAAGGTGGGTATGCCCCAGTATGAATGCATCATCACAAAATGGGTAAGTTCATCAGTGCAAGATAAACCCTGGAAGTATGTGTCTGGCATAACTGTCATCTCACAAAATCTCAACGATGAGTGGTAATGCCCCAGTGTAAGCATCTCTGAATCAACAATCCATAGCAGAATACAACCAATCATACATCTTTGATTCAAAATGAACATCTGCTCATCAAAGACCATCGTGGTAATGTGAGAGAATATCTGGACCTCCCCCAAAGAAAAAGATGTCCCAAATTGTGAACCTGATATCGTCTAAGATCAACGCCAATGAAAGGGTTATGGCCCCAGTATATGACAAACCCTGAAATGACTTAAACTTCGCTGCATGCTTCTTCATAAGTGTCCTGTCCTGATCAATCATCTCAAAATATGTCAACATATGAGAAGGCTTAGCTCCTGTTTGATCACATCAAATTATCACCCAATCATATCTCGTTACTCAATGTGAAAAATGAATTCTACATCGCCTCCAAGGAACAACTATGCCTAAAACCATTCATCGATCGAAAGGGTTATGCCCCTGTGTTAAAGTACACTAGACGAAATGCGCCAATCATGTCTCACTGCTCCAATGTGAAAAAAGCGACATCTGATATCCCCCGAGGAATGGACATGGCTCAAAAATCCGTTCATTGACTGAGAAGAATATGCCTCGACATAATGGTCATCGATTAGAAAAAAAAAACCTCTTCTTGAGATGGCTATGCTCCACGTGTGGCATCGGATTGTGGGACGGGTCAGAAGAAAGCGACATGAATCATCTATCGTCGAAGCACGTGACTCCATGAATCCGTAAATCTCATGCCGAAACCGGAAATTATGTTCCCAGGTGAGGCATCGGGTGCACGACAGGTTCCGAAGAAGCAATGACATGAAAATTCAATCCCATCATGAAACCATGTAACACTGGTCGTCCGAATCCATAACTGAATCATGCACATATATCCAAGATGCACCTCCCAGATGGCGAGACATGATGGCATCCAAGTGTCGAGAAGTACGGACCTAGCTGGATGGATCTCGGGGCTTCCGTAAGAGGTAACGATCATGTCCACGCTCAAGGAGCATCCAGTATAGTCTGATTAATTGATCGTGCAAAATCTGTTGAGGATCGACTTAAACCTCCAAACGAAATGGATATGCCGCAATGGGCACCAGAGGTTACGATAGGTAAAAAAATCATGTGACACCAAGTCAATCATCGTCGAACTCACGATCCCGGTAATCCGAACACAACTGAATCAATCCTGAACATCAAAAGAGGCGACCCCCAGAGATGAAGCATGAACGATATCTAAATCGTCAACCAGATTCACAACACCTGTCAAGTAAAGGCTGTTCAAAGACGACATCTGATCCCATGGCCTCAGGGTGGTCTTAAGACACGGGACGTAAAGTAGGCTAGGGTGATAGGGTAATAGAAATGAAAGGAAACTAGGCCCAAATACCCGATGATCAGAAAACCATGCCCTCATATATGAAATGCAACATGTATAGTGAATCTCATGAGCCATGGACCTGAGGATGCCTAACGTGAGTATGATGTCGATAAGGAGACAAATGAAGCAAAATGAACTGATAGTGATATGTGTAATGATGATGCGAAGTGAGCATCGAACCCGAGATGGGTCGCTGTAAGGAGAGAATAAGACGTGAAGGGAATGAAATGAATCACAAGCAACGATAAAAGCGACAGCGAAACAACGAATATGTGAAGAAAGGTGATGATCGACTCAGATCAAACATGAAGTGAAGTCACATCAATAATGAATGTAATGATGGAAAGGACAATGACTCAGAGTCTTTAGGAGAAGGTCACTCATCTCTCTCACAAATAGATATGACGAAGCAATACAAATAACATGGGATCTCAGAGAGCTCACATACAAACTCCCAATAACGAACATACTCGATAAAAATGACCCCCAAACATCAATATACATACTCAATGATCGAGAACACTATGCACATACACACATGTGCTAATAATAATAATAATGATTTTTTTTTCTTTTTTTCTTTTTTTTTTTTTTTTTTTTTTCTTTTTTTTTTTTTTTTTTTTTTTTTTTTTTTTACATATATACAAATACGAGTACCCTGAACGTGAATAAATGAACCCCAAAGATGATATCAATAACAAATGGACACACCCCCAAGTGCTAAGGTAACAAACAAACTCTCTCTGACAAGATGACCTTCTCAAACTAAGGATCTCTAAACCCGTGTCCGTGAGATAGATGGTGGAAATGATGTGACTATCCTCCATGTGATGAACTGAGGGGGATCACCACTCAGGGTGGAGAGAATATGAGACAAACAAATAGTAGATAGGATAAGGAAGAAGAGATGAATAACATAACCAATAAGATGAGATGAAAATACAGAGGTGCAGTGATAGGAAAAGATAATGAGAAACACATGCCCCTAGGTCCAAAGCTCATGAAACTACCAAACAATGCATGCATACATTAAAGGGCCCCTATCCCGGTGTGAAAATGTGAGTAAGACGATAAGAAAGAAAGGTTATAATACGCATGTGAGGCTCAATGGGCTAGCAACGGACTATGTATCAAAAGGGAATAACAAGGTATATGGCTAACCGAAATGAGGGCCACCCATCCTGCGACCATGGTCTCAAACATAGTACCTCTTCAGCTGATCTACATTAGTCGGCTCCAAGAATCGGTTTCCATCTAAATCCATCAACCATGCAGCACCTTCTGGGGTCAACTCCCTGATGAAATAAGGTCCGCTCCAGTTGGGTCAGAACTTCCCTCTAGGATCATGTATCAACCGTACTCCGAATGCTCCATAATAATATCAAAGATGATCCTCTCAAAGCAAAGTGAATGGTGATCTCATCAGGCACGACTGCCCATCATAAGGCAACTCTCATCATACAATATCAACCTCTGTACTCACGGAAAAATAAGTGACAGTCTCATCAAGCAATCGACCAATCCACACATTGTAAGCCATCCAAAGATCATAAGCCAACTCTCGCCATGCTAGATCAACCCTGGGCTCAAACTCCTCACACTCTACTTGGTCAAATCAGATAAGGGATGTGTAAAGCTAGAAAAACTGAGGATGGAAAGGTCATGTAATGGTCTTAAGGGTAATGCTGTGCAAAGCTCACAATGGATGGATGTAGGTCAAAACAAAAGCAAGGTGTGGGAAGTGAGCAAGGTACTGCTCTGATCATAAGAAGATGTGTCACAGTCTCAAACTCTCTAGGTCAAATCTCTGATCCTAGGCTAATAGGCTCAATATCCCCCATGATAGGTCAGGCCAGAGTGATTGTGATGTACAAATGAATAAATGTCCTAAGTCAAAAGCACAACACATCATTTGATATATGGTCCTGTGATGGCAATCTATAACTAGAAATATGACAGAAACTCTAGGGTCATAAAGGTGTCCACTGTGAGATGGCTACAAATGTGACCAAAGAATCTCCATCAATGATCCGAGATAAAAGAGGTGCGAAAAACACACTATCACAAGATCGATACTCCATCTATAACAACAATATCCCTGATTCACTTTCAACACAAACTCAATAAAGAAAAATGATCAGGTGGTAAAGGCGAACATCTAAAAAAATGATGTGAATGTGAAAATCTGCCTTTCACCTTTTTGTAATGAAAATCTGGTTGAAAATAGAATCAGGCGACTCAACCAAAGATTGAAGTATCGAGCCCATGATAGGTGAAGAATATAAAAAAGTGAGTATAACCAATGAACATATCTCAAAACATCAAGTAGAAAGTAACAACAAACTGAAAGAATGTGTCGAGCCAATAAAGGAAAACGAAAGCCCTAGTGAGAAAACATGCTAGACTCAACGAGTGAAAAACATAATCCAAGGTGACATGACAAAGGTGATCCAACCAATACTCAAACTCATAACGATCTCTGAGCACTCTCAAATGGAGACTAAAAAGGGAGTCTCGAATCCAAACCGTGACTACAGGGGTTCTGAAGGCTCTCAGATGCACCCACGTATGACGAAGGAATCCTAATCAAAAGATCTAAGCTCATCCTACAAGGTCAAGGTGACCCTGAAATGAGATGGGTGGACTTTACAAGATCCCTAGCAAAAGCGATCGTACCCTCCGACGGTACGCAACCCTCTGCACGCCTCCGAAGAGACGGGACGCTTCTATGCAAGGTGGTCATCACCTCCACACATACACTACCTTGACATCCCAGAGGGTTCTTATGGTGAAAGCTCTCCTAATGGCTAGCGTGTCTCACAACTCTAATCACTCATTGACGATCTAAGGTGCACAGTGAGTGGTATGGGTGCATCTGAAAGTCCTATGAAACTAAAAGAAAACACACTGACCACACAAATATCCTAAAATCTAGCTCTGGGCTATACAAGCCTTCAAAGTTCGGACTCCAATCAGCATCAATATGTCGACCACCTCCAGAATGCTCCCAAACATAGATATAGCCCATCGCTCGACCCTACTCCTGGTCATTAGCTCGGTCGAAGAGCAAACAAAGCGACAAGTCTCATATCAAATATGAGACCCTAGAAAACTAGGTCGACCGAGACTAGGGACTTGGAGATAAGGGGATAGGTGTGTGTCTCACATAAACAAGCAACTCATGCAATCACACGGAATGAGGGAAGTTATGCAACAGACAGTCATGCAAAACAGGCATATATCACCCAAATCTACACACAAGCTAATCGAGAAGAATATCTGGCAAATGATAGCATGCTCCATGATAATCAAGATAATATATAACCGCGAGAAACAATCATGTCGAATCAAATGATATACAATGGTGAGTCTATACATGTGAAGTGATCAGAACAAAACCTGGCAAAATCAGAGTCACTATGCTAAGCAAGGTAAGATGAACAATCAACATAATCAACACGTCAATGTCCCAAGTAAAAACAAACATCCAAGCATGCATCCGATAGTATCGGGAACTCTCAATGTGCAATCAAAAGACAGGTATCCAGGGACCGACTCATCAGACGCCACATTTGCTTCATCCTAAGTTCAAGCTTGACCCTCTAAAAGATCCCCAGTGGAGTCGCCATTTTGTGGACCCCGCATTTCGGCTCATGCGTTTCCCACTCGATGGCGAGCTCGATTTTATTTGAAAAATTGATTTTTATTTGATTAAGAAAACTGACTTGGAGTCGCCACTTATTTTTGTTTTATTTTTAAAGGGTAAACAAAATAAGAAAGAAAAACCCTAAGTGTGACTCCTTATTTTGGAAAAGGTGGTCTACGAAAAACCGGATCGGATTCGGGGGTCAGGTTACTTATTGGGAAGGTACGGTAGAGACCGTAGCACCCCTCTAAGTCCCTAAAGTCGGGTCTCTACTAATAAAATGAAGCAATCATGGCAATTGATGAGGGAATCAATGAATACTCAGAGTGATCATGCACATGTGAGAATCTAAACATGCATACAGAAAATGACCAGAATAGGAGTGGATGCGTACCTGAGCCACGAACGAACAATGCGCTATCATAGAAATGGAGTCAGTGCACAATATAGAGCACGAAACATATCACATGCATCACTAAGCAGAGATTAAAATTGTTCGAAAGAAAACTGGATTTTTGAAATTCATTTGAGAATCGGAATCTTAGCGATTATTTGAAAATTGGAGTTTTGGAGATTATTTGAAAATTGGGTTCTTAGGAATTAAATGTAAGAATGAGAATTTTAGAAATTAAATTTGAAAGAAAATTGGGATTTTGGAGTTTATTCGAAGATCGGACTTTCAGGAATTAAATGTGAGAATGAGAATTTTTAGAAATTAAATTTGAACGAGATTGGAAACTTGAAAATGATTTGAGAGTTCGGGATTTTAAATTAGGGGATAAGTGGATGAGTGAATAAGTAAAGGAATGGAATAATAACGATGGTGAAATAATAAAGTTTAGGTAAATAATTGCGAAAGATGGAATTTTAGAGATTTGAAAATGTGAATTTAAAAATTGAAAACTTAAGAATTTATTTAGAGATGAGGTCTTTGGTATATAAATAACTGAATAAGTAAGTGGATGGGATAACATTAATAACGAGAATAATCATTAAACGGTGATATATGGACGGTGGAGTTTTTGAGATTGGAAATTAGATTTGGAAGTCGGATTCTGATGAATTAAACTTTAACGATTAGAATAAATAGATAATATGGGATAATAATGCTACTTAACGGAAACAATATTTTAAACGAATAGAAAAAGAGTAGTGGAATTTTAAGATTGAAAATTAAATTAGGACGTTGAATTTTTGAAGAGTTGGACCTTAAATGAATAAAAAGATAGGGGATAAGAATTCTAGTTAACGAAAATAACATTTAGGCGAATGATAGAATTTCTAAGGTTGAAAGTTAAATTGAGATTTTTGAAAGATTGGACTTTAAATAAATATGGGATGGTGATTCTAATTGATGAAAATGAAATTTAAACGAATTGTAGAATTTCTAGGATTGAAAATTTAAATTAAAATATGGAAAGTTCGAAGGATTAGACTTTAAATAACTAGATAAATACGGGATTATAATTCTAATTAATGAAAATAAGGTTTAGATGAATTATAGAATTTTTAGAATTGAAAAATTAAATTAAAATATGAAATGTTCGAAGGATTAGACTTTAAATAACTAGATAGATACGAGATTATAATTCTAATTGATGAAAATAAGATTTAAATATGGAAATGAAATATGGGATGATGATTCTAATTGATGAAATTTAAACAAATTGTAGAATTTCTAGGATTGAAAATTTAAATTAAAATATGTAAAGTTCGAAGGATTAGACTTTAAATAACTAGATAAATACGGGATTATAATTCTAATTAATGAAAATAAGGTTTAGATGAATTATGGAATAATTAAATTAAGACATGGGATTTTTAACGGATTAGACTAGATAAATATGGGATATTGATTCTATTTAATGAAAATGATATTTAAACGAATATTTGAAGAATTAAATTAAAACATGAGATTTTTGAAAGATTAGACTAGATAACTAGATAACTATGGGATAATAATTTTAATTGATGGAAACAAGATCTAAACGAGCTTTTGAAAAATTAAATTGAGACACGGGGTTTTTGAAGGATTAGAATTTTGACTTTAATAAGCGAGATTTTTTAAAATATGATAAATAGATATACACGAAAAAATAATAATAATAAATAATCATAATGTTTAAGCTAACGAAATTGAATAATATAAGTTTCAAGATAAAATTATAATTAACAATAATGATTTGACTTTCAATTTTCTTTAAGATGAGTTAACCAAATGTGTAAAAATAAGATGACAAATAAAAGGGGATGATTTGATTAATTAATTATGGATATTAGAGGCTTTTATAAAATTGCTTAAAGTTTGGGGCAGCCTAATGGGCTGACTTGACGCGGACCTGGGCCACCTTAATAAGGGTGGCAGGCATGGGGAGCTATGGGGCTATCTCTTAATGCAAATGGGCTGGGCTCTAAGTTCAAAACCAAGCCCAAAGCCATCATGGGCCATCCTCAAGGCCCCATCTTCAGCATAGGCTTGGGTCTGGGCTCCAGATTCAAACCCAAGCCAAAAGCCATGAATGGGCAAAACCAAACAGCCCTTCTCTTCACCGTTTGCCTCTCCGGCACGCGCATCAACATCAAAGGGAGTCTTCCACCATCGGCGGCGTGGTGAAGAGAGGAGCTGCGGCGACGCGACGAAGAGGGGAGCCGCGGCGGCGTGGTGAAGAGAGGAGCTGCTGCGGCGCGACGAAGAGGGGAGCCGCGGCGGCGCGGTGAAGAGAGGAGCTGTGGCGGCAGTCTGGCGACGTCCAGAAGGTGCTGCCGCCATTGGTTGCTGGTGCGGATGCATGCATAACCGGAGCGAGTGATGGCGGCTAGTGGTGCATGATCCTCGCATGCATGGAGAGTGATGAAAGGTGCATAGCGTTGAGCAGGTTGGGATGGTGACGGGGGTATGAAAAACGAGGAAGAGAGGGGATCAGTTTGAGCGAGATGAGGGGTTAATGAGCATAGAAAGATGGCCATGGGTATTGGTTTAGTGTGCATGATGATTGATGGATGGGTATAGAGGTTGGAATGGATGTGGCTAACAGATTCAGTTGGGTATGAGGCATGAGAAAATGGACGTGATGATGGAAATGAGGAGTCTTGCAGCATGGAGAAATGAGAAGAGTAGGTCATGGAAATGGAGATTCAAAGGTATCACTCAAACTCACAAAGGAAAGCAAAAGAAGAATTAGTTCTTTCTATATCCAATCTCACACGAAGAACAAGCAACGGATATATTATAGCATAATAACCTCAACCCAAAAGATTTCAATGGCAATAATAAAAAAAAAAAAGATCTGTGGCTTAGTAGACGTACCTTAGGACGCTCCCCTTCCTTCTCTGTTTTTTTTTTCCCAGACCTCTGCTCCAAACTCTCACCCGGAACTCCCTTTTCCTCTCTCTCTTCTCCCCTGTTCGTGTCTTCCTCAGCAAGCCTCTCTACTTGCTTTCCCGTCCCATCCTCCGCCCAAAAGCCTCCCCCATCAGTCCCCTTCAGCCGCCTGAAACCAGCCCACTTGAGAGGAGTCAGAGAAGCCGCAAAAAAAAAAAAATAATCATAATCCCCAGAAAGCCCCTCTCCTCGGGTGGGGGGTCTACACCAAGATAATAATAATAATATATAATATAAGAATTTTACAAATTACCGTTTCATTATGATAATTAAAAATATAAAGTTAATATATTTTTTATTATATAAATTTCATAAATTTTGAAATGTTTAATCTTCCAATATAACTATTAATAACAGCAATTTTTATAACGAAAATCATAAACTTTAAAAAAATGTCTTCCAAGGTTAATTTGTAGTAAAGAGAATTTTAAGGAGTATAGGGCAGCTATTTACAAGTGCTTGTTTGAAAAGAATTAAACATTAAATTAAGTTATATCTTAATATATTATGTATTTAAAATATTAATGTTGTAAGATCAATCCATTTCTATCATATCTATAACTTAGATATAATATTAGTTCTACTAATAATATTAATAATATAAAACTAATATTATAAATAATAATATTAATAGGGTGTTGATAATAATAGCAATAATAATTAATTAGTCTTAATGTAGCATATAAAGCATAAAAGGCATAATAATAATAATAAAGCTTACAAGCCTCAAGAATTAAAAAATAGAAATTATCTTCTAGGATTTTTGTAGTAGTGATAATAAAAATATAATAATATTATTTTTAACATAATATTAAAAATATGAATAATAAGGTCAATAATAATCATAAAAATAATAGATACTATTAATAGTAACATGAATAATTCAAAATACCAATATCATGAATAATAATATTAGTAGTTACTTGAGGATTTTGTAGGAATTTGTAAATATGGTGACCCTCATTGTTTTCAAAACCCGACCAGACTGGCCGATATTGGACTGGTTGGACCGTTTATTGATTGTCTTTCCAGTATGGTTTGCTGAGTTAGACTGCTAATGGATTGGACAGGTTATGAACCACTATAATCGATGGTTTGGACCGTAAACCCAGATGAACTACCTGGTTTTTAAATAACTAAATATATATTCAAATTTAAATATTATACATATTCTATTTAATAAAATTTAAAATACCAATATATTTATATTTATCTTTTATGATTTAATTGAAATATTATTAAAAAATTTAATTATAATATATAAATTATATATTTATAATGTCACCGGTTCGATCGCGATTTGGCCACCAGTCTGACCATTAAACCATGAATTGACAATTTTTTCAGTTCAATAACCAATCCGATTATGAAAATATTGGTAACCCTTTTAGGTCATTATCACATGTCGATAACTTTTATATGTGAGACTATTTGGTTGATATAAAGATAAAAAAATGCAAATGAGACATGAAAAGCAATTTCTCATTTTAAAATTTGTTTTAAAAGATTTTGTAATAAAAAAAATTATATACCTTGGTGTTGGTTAAAACATAATTTCTATTTTCTATTTTTAAAATAAAAATGTAACAGTAATTTTTTTTTTTTAGAGATTTATGTTAAAAAATTGTTTAAAAAAAAAGAGGCATCAAAATTTTTTAAAAGCGACTTTTAAAGATGTAAAAGTTACTATTTTTAGAAAAACAAAATAAAAAGTGAAACAACAATTCATTTTAAAATTTTTAATTAATTACTTTTTTTTAAAGCAAAAAAATACTATACCAAACAAGATTTTCAAAATATTTGAAAATTTTAATTAAAAAACAAAAAAAAAAATGCATCCATTAATGATTTAATCTAACAAATTATGTGTAGATAGGTATAAGGTTTGAATGGGATTAATCCCACATAGGAATATATATATATATAAATAGGTTGTTTTTTTTTTAACTTTAAGTGTTAAAATGAATTTTGTTCTTGAAAATAATTGAGAATTATTTTTAAAATGGATTCTCAAAAATTATTTTTTGATAATCATATTTATAAACATTTCCAAACATATTCTAACACCCTATTTAAATGGAGGGTTTGAATACATTGTGTTGGTCAAACATAATGGTTATGTTTGGTTCTTGGAAAATTTGAGGAAAAAAAAAAATAGAGAGGTAAAGTAGAAGGAAAGAAAAGTGCAGGAAAATAAAAAATAGTTTTAAACTCAATAAATTATTTGTATATGTTTCTTTAAAATTATTTTACTTATTTCTCTCTATCATATAAAGTCTAAAATAATTTTAAAATATATAAATTTATGATAAATTTTAATTATATTTGATTTTCTTTTATACTTTCCATATTGAAACCAAGCATAAAAAACTATTTTCCTTAGCATTTTTTTTCCTTAATACTTTTCGGGAACTAAACATAGCCAATATCTTTTGGAGTATTATAAAAGTTTCAAATAAAATAGGAGAAAAAACGAAATCTGCAAATGTACCATGTATGTATTTATAAATGAAATTTAAAATTTATTAAATCCTAAAAGCCACTTATCTTATTTTGTTATCGTTGTTTAGTTGTGTTTTAATTAATTGACATAAATATTCATCAAAATTTTTTGTTAAACAAATTCAAAATAATAAAACTCATCTATTATAAAAATTTAGGAAAAAATAAATTATCCTTCTAAATCTTTCTTATGGACATTTTTTCTTTCTTTTCCTAATTTCTTAATTATTTTAGATTACAAGGGGAAAAAGGGATAATTTTAGAAAACTTTATAACTCATCTGTGTTTTCTAAGTTCCTATTTTTAATATAATATTAGATTAAAAATGATAGTATAAATATTTTAGTCATGAATAGTATATGCTTGTAGACATAAAAATTTTAGTGGATTAAATTACTACTAATTTGGTTTTTTTAAAAAATAGATATCC
The DNA here is from genome assembly GCA_037355405.1 of Vitis amurensis. Taxonomy (NCBI): domain Eukaryota; kingdom Viridiplantae; phylum Streptophyta; class Magnoliopsida; order Vitales; family Vitaceae; genus Vitis; species Vitis amurensis. Next base: position 18,314 of record JBAPGN010000251.1, on the reverse strand, counting down.
TCTTATGGATAAGTTTCCTAAAAAAAATTAAAAAAAAAACTAATCTCCAACTATAAAAAGGATAAAAATAAGAAAATTATTATTATTATTATTATTATTATTATTATTATTGTTATCTTGTTAGTAAAACCTCGAGAAAGAAAAAAATTGTTAAAATCAAGGAACTAAATCCCTTAAATTAAGCAACTAAAATTTGATAATTTGAAATTCAAATTCCCTATCCTCATGTCTTCTTTCAAGGATGGGGAAGAGAAATTGAGAAATCAGAAAAATCCAAAAAGGAAAATCCTAAGGAGAAAATCCAAAGGCAACTTCGTATGGGGAAAAGGGCTTCACAACAAAAAAAAAAACTTCATCAAATTTCTCTGCAAGTTTGGTAAACGGTAGAATTGCTACACATGTTCTTCACCATTTAACGAGTTCATTCAGGAATAAGCCACTTGTGGCCCTCGATTGATTTTCGAAATCAAGAAAACATCATCGTCATCTTCCAAAGTATGATCAAGGCAAAAGAATCAAAGGGAAAATATTCCTTTGGAAAGAATATTATTTTTGAGGTTGTACCCACAATATTTTTAATTTCAATAAATATTTTATTTGCATTATTTTCCTATTTGTTTTGCTAATTTTGTAGGACCAATTACGAAATTTGTGCGTACAAATTTCTGGCACGCCTAGTAGGACATCTTTACTTTTCACCTATTTTGTTAAAAGATTGATCTCTACTACATCGATGACACCCAAAAGAACTCAAGTTATGCATGTCAGCGAGGGCAATGACAAGATTGCCATTGCACAATTGACACACAATGCTGCTATGGGCCCCATGACTTGTAGCAAAGCAAAATCAACATCTTCACTCTCAACAAAACAAACAAGTGAGTCTGTTTGTTTACTAAAACCGGTAAGAACGCATGATGAGCACCAACCACTCATCATGTTGGTCCCTCTAGGGGCAAAGAGTCATAGTTCTCGTAGTAGGGGAAAACTCTCTTCAACACTATAAACTTTGGGGATAAATCTCCTTGCTCTGTTACCGATGCCAATTCTAGTACCGACTCACACTTCGGATCGCCAACTGGAATGTCAAAAGAGAAAAACTACTCCCATTATTCCAACTCTTTTACTTCTCCCTTCTCGATGACCATGTCGATAATGACAACTGACACTACATCCGTAGATGAACAATTAGCAGAAATGGCTCACGCCATCGCCAAACTCACCAAGGCAGTCGAGGAGAAGGATATGTAGATAGCCTCTATCATAAACAAGGTTGAGGCACATGTACAAAATACGGGTAAGTCAAGTCAAGGACTCAACCACCTTCTGAATGTTGCATCTCCTCTCGATAATGCACCACATGCGTATAAGACAGTGCAAATTGAGAAGCAAACGACGAAATCTACCTCAATGGCGTCATTATCTGTCCAACAACTTCAAGACATGATAACTAACACCATTAGAGCGTAGTACGGTAGATCCTCACAGAGTATGCTCATGTATTCTAAACCTTACACTAAGAGGATTGATAACCTACGTATGCCTGTGGGTTATCAACCTCTAAAATTTCAATCATTTGTCGGGAAAGGAAATCCAAAATAACATGTTGCCCATTTTGTTGAAACTTATAACAATGCAGGTACAAATGGTGACTTATTACTTAAACAATTTGTTCATTCTCTTCGAGGAAATGCTTTCGATTGGTACATAAACCTAGCACTTGAGTGTATCGATAGTTGGGATAAAATGGAATGTGAATTCCTCAATCATTTCTATAGCAGCCAACGAACTATAAGCATGATGGAACTTACTAATACTAAGCAATGGAAAGATGAGCCGATTGTAGACTATATCAACTGTTAGCATTCCTTAAGCCTTGACTGAAAAGATATATTATCTAAGGTATCAACTATGGATATGTGCATACAAGGAATGCATTGGGGTCTCCTATACATTCTCCAAGGGATACGAACCCGTATCTTTGAAGAATTAGCTACTCGAACACATGACATGGAACTTAGCATAGCCAACCATGGTTCTAAGAAGGACCTTATTGTTGACCAACAAAGAGAAAGACATGATGGGAAAAGGAGTGACAAGACCTCAAAGAAACCCATCTAGGACTCAATGATGATAATTACATCGCCTGTCAAAATCTCAGCAAGAGGTAAAAAGAAGGAAGTAAAAGAGGCTGGACTAGCCCAGGAAAATGAGAAGCGTTGGTTCACCTTGAAGGAATTGGAGGAGAAGAGGTATCATTTTCCTGACTCTAATGTGCCTAACATGTTGGAAGATTTTACTTCATAAAAAGGTTATTAAGTTACTTGAGTGCAAGCATCCAGAAGAAATGGGTCGTGTTAATGATCAAAATTACTATCATTACCATCGAATCGTCAACCATCCTGTGGAGAAATGTTTCATTTTAAAAGATCTCATAATGAAATTTGCAAAGCAAGGAAGAATTCATTTGGACTTGGATGAAGTAATAGAGCCAAATCATGCTACGATCACATTTGGGTCATTTGAACCTGTTCCATTACATATTCCACTTAAAAAATGGGGGCATGTGCCAATATTATTCAATGTGAGTCACCAAAACCAAAGTAAACACAAGTGTCATGTTAGAATAGCCTTCTTTGCCTTTTGCTCTGATAATGAATCAATGTTGTATAATGAAGAAGATTGGACATTGGTGACATGAAGAAGACCTCACAAGAAGCAAGAATCTCATCCTACCCAAAGGAACAACATAAGCACAATATTTGTCGATATCCAAAAATGAAGGAAGAAAAAAATCTCAAAAGAAAACAAGAGATTGTACAAGTTGATGACCTCTTGGTACAGAAGCTCATTACCCTTGTCACCTTAGGAGAATACTTCCCTTCAAAGTTCTTTGATGGAAGGATGAAGGCATCAACTCATATTGTCTTGTCATGAGACTTTGGAAGAAGATGAACCAAGTGAAGATGAGGAAAGCATTCTTGGTGTTGATTTTTTTTCCTCAGAGAATTTGTAGCTAGAAGTCTCCATCCTCTTGTGATTTACATGAAAACTAGCAATTGTATCACTCTGTTGGACCCTTTTACTTTAAAGCACTATATTTGTGCTCATAACCTACTGAAGCAATAAGTGGAAATACCCATAGGTATTGGATGCCCTCTTTTCCATCACTACATGCTTCTATGGCCATGAAGCTATTGAATCGGTTTGTTGGACATGGTTCACTCAGTCAAACGTTGGGTGGTTAAAGCCATAACGTGAAATTAATAGGTTGTAAGATGAGGCTATAATGGAATACATATTGCATAGGTTAACAGAAATCATCATGAATACCAAGTGATCGCGTTATTAATCCGGGAGTAGAATGACACAAGAAAGAAATTCAACAGTGGGCAATTTTTTATTGAGCTTAGCAAGTGGGTTTTCCATGGAAGAGGTCCTCATAAGTTTATGAACGTTAGCTACCAACGGGGTTAGGAAAGTAGATGAGCCTTCAATGTAAATGACTTACCACTAGAGCAAGGCTAAATTCCGCCTTTAGATTTTTTCAACCTTCAGCATCAAATTTTTGAAAGGCGAGAGCTTCTAAAACATGAAAAGGAGTTGACTTTGACATGGGTCCCATTGATGTAAAAATGCACCTAACATCATTTCTATCTCCCCATCCCCCATACATACTACTTTTAGCTCATCTCCCATCTCCATTCCCATCACCTTCCTATCCTTTGTACCCACCGAACTGATCACCACACCACACTCAGCTTGTCCCCTGTACTATACTCACTACCATCCTTCATACCCACGAAACACTCCTTATTCCTACACGATACTCACCACCTTACCCGCCTTTAGCTTCTTCCTTTTCCTTTCTCAACTTTGGTCATGCATGGCCACATTTTCTTTCTATGTATTGAGCACCCATCTCTCTTTTCAGTTCACGTTCTGTACTCAACCCAATCCCATTCTTCATGACAATAATTTCATGACTTCTATCCCAAGGCCCAGAGGTGGACCTTATGTTGAGCCCAAATTGTGGTGAGCGCATACCCCACATGTGCCCCGACACCATCGTTGACCCGAATACTATGGAACATGTGAAGGACGACTATGGGTACTCTCATGAAACCTGTCACGACCCAAATTCTAAGAGACCCAAAATTTGGCCCATGAACCCAGGTCAAAGGTTTGACCCTAAGGGTTCCTCTTAATCCACACTGGCAATCAATCAAAACGGTCTGAAATGTTTTTTTCTCTACACATAATCACACTAAAGCTCCCTCCAATTAACAATCCAATTTATAAACAGACTAACCACTACTCAAAAGCAACCGGATATAATAATTATCACTATTAAAGTCTAGAAATAAGAGTTCACAATTGAGCAAATTAATCAAGATAAAGTCTTTTTACAAAAATGTAGTTTCAAAGTTTGCTAATACAAATCCCAAAATAACCAACATGACAAATACACTACAATCCACTAGGTCGCTCTAAAATCTCCTAGGGCATCCTGAAGCCCTCCCTGCCCCATCTATGGATCCTTAGGAGTCACATCTACATCTAAAAGGATATAAGAAGGAAGAAGTGAGCATTTCACATTGCTCAGTAGGGTGCCTTACACCTAAGGGGTTAATTGGGATTACTAAGTTCCAAGTGTACATAAAAGAAACATTCCACCAGCATTGGACAACCCACATATTTTAAAATATATAATTATAAGAATTCCACGTTTTTCATCAATTAAATGAAATGCATATGGATATGTGGCACAAAGTCATACAATGCACTGTCGTTCTCAAGCTTTCAACGTAGGATACGCGCCCGTACCCAAATACACTCCCCATTTGGAGTCTTCCTGAGGTAAATTTTTAGGTCTTTCACCATAGGGATCTCTCCTCCTTCTTAATTCGCCTCACACGAGCCTTTCTTTTCATTTCTATTTCATTTTTCTTTCTTTTTCCATTTCATGATCTTTTCTCAATTTTTATTTTTCCTTCACACAACCATGATGCAAATGAAATGCAATGAGCTTAATTATGCTCCTGCACAAATATCACAATATCCAATAAAAATTTCCAACTAGTCCAAATATAATTGAAATTACAATCATATCAAAATGCCATAATTTTCCAACGCCCCAATAATTCCAATAACCAAATATAATTATTTTCTCCACTATAAAATTACCAAAACAACCAAATAAATTTTCAATAATTCAAATCTCAATTGAACATAATATATACCAAAATTCCATAATTTTTCCACAACCCCAATAATTCCAATAATCAAATATAATTATTTTCTCCGTAATAAAATTACCAAAAGCAACCAAATAAGTTTCCAATAATTCAAATCTCAATTAAACATAATCTATACCAAAATTCCATAATTTTCCAACAACTCCAATAATTTCAATAATTAAATATAATTATTTTTCCACAATAAAATTACCAAAAATATTCCAATAAATTCTCAAAAATCTACATATCAATAAATTATAATTTATATCACAATTTCATTTATTCTCAACAATCCCATTAATTTTAACAATCCAAATGCAATCATTTATCAACAAAAAAATTTCCCATTATCACCAAATTTCCAAAAAATATTCCCAAATCATCCAATAAAATTTCTTGTATCACAAATATTACCTATTTAACTCCCAACAACAAAATCTATAATTTTTTTTCAAGAAAAAAAACATTTAATTTAAGTTTTAGGGTTAAGTCTCCCTACCTCAAATCTACCAATTAGACTATTTAAAACAAAATCAGACACCGTAGAAACGTTTCTCACGTCAAGTAGAACCCTCCTTCAAAATTTCATGCGAAACAGAGCTCGTTTGGCTGTCCAAATGGTCGGCCAAAGAATGGCGAAAATTTTTTCTCCCTTGCACGAGCTCATTGCCCCTCCCCTTCTGCCACTTCTCTTTTTCTTTTCCTCCTTCCCATTTTTAATTCTTTTCCTTTCCTTTTGTTTCTAAAGTCTCCCAACCACAAGTGGCCCACGACCCAAACACCATTCAAAAGCTTTAACCCTATTTGGTTTCCTTTGTTTGTTTTTTTTTTTTATTTCCTTTGTTTTTTTTTCAATTCATTTCCATTTCTTTCATTAATTCATTTTTTTTTCATTTCACCTTATTTTCATTTTTTTAACAACACACAAAATAAATTAACAAACACCATCCAAAAAATTTTAATTTTCTCAAATTTATTATTAAGCAAATTAATTTAGTTTTCTTTACTTAATTAGTTCTAGTTAATTTTAAATAATTCATTTTTCTTTTCTTTTTTTGTTTTCGAAAATTTTCAATTTTTACGATCCTAAGAAATTTTCTATTATAAAGCTAACGTGACAAAAAAATTCAACTCACTTAATTGACCAACAAAATATTTTGAATTTTGCCAATCCAAAATTAACGCTTGTTCTCCAATTATTTATTTATTTATTTATTACTTTTCAACCACTGTTCAATAGAAGACTTTTCAAACTAGAAATTCTAACGTGGCCTAAAATACCTTGTCATTACAAACTCGGACAACAACTGCTACAGGGACATTGGACGACAAGGGGCTTGTTGATGGTAGACCACTTCTACATGGGTTTTGACATGGAACCCATTTTCAGACGTATCAGTTTGCTCCAATGTTATCTATTATCAAGAAATGAGCTCCTTCAGTAAATCCCAATATGCTCATCTCTCATTCAATCAGATTTGGACTAGCTTCGGACCTTTTCGACCTTTCCGACCTTTAATATGAAATTTTGGACTCCAACCCAAACAACCCCATGTTTGAAATCTTTGCACCAACTCACCTTGACGCCATATTGGTGAAGTAGAGGTGGAGTCTCGTAAGATCATATAGAGAGAAAGATTCTGATATCAACCTGAAGTAGTGTGTGGTGATCTTCCTCATTTCCTTTTGCTGGAGAATTGTTAATGACGAGAGGCTTCTATTCAACGCCGGAAATATGGCCTCGTCAATCTTGAAGTTCAGGTAACTTGTTGTCTTCGCCTCCTAGGTGAACCCAACTTAGATCTCTAGAAGTGTTTCGTTAACCTCATGTCGTTCCCTCGCCTGTACTTCTTCATGGTCGGGTTTGCGCCACTCACACCCCATGGGTCACAGCAATACCGCACCCTTACCTTCCTGGAGCTCACTCGACATACGTGGGACACAAAGAACATAATCTATGTTGCTCATCCTCGCCATGGTAAGTGCTTGACTACTTCAACAAAGTTCCGAGGTAGGATGGACATCAATAAAGAAATGAGCAATGTGGTGGTGAAGAAGAGTTGCTTAAGATGAGGACTTGCATGTTATTTTCACGTTTTTGAACCATCAAGCGGAAATAAGACCAGCTCATCTTCCAACCAGATTCCAGAATGAACACTACCTGGTAAGGGCATTGTTGTCATAATGGAAGCAAATACAAGGTCTATTTTAACAATCTAAATGGGCCTTTGGAACGAAGTCCTACATGGGTGACTTATGTGCTGCCAAGTGTAAATAGGGAATGAGCTAGTGCAGTTCATGGAGAACCCGGTCCCTCTTTTAAAGTGGAGATTCATTACTTCACTTTCAGCAACTGGTAACTCACTAATAACATAGAGCACAGTGCAAGCAAATGGTGAATGACAAGTCAATAGTGGCATGGGAATTTTCACGAGTGGCAAAGCCAGTAGTCATGAGCTCTAAGCATGGGCACTTCAAATTTTCAGAATAAATGATACCCTTCAATATGTGGAAGATGCAAACTGTTGACATTGGAAATATGAGTAAAAATCAGGACAACCCTCATGGTGCAAAAACTAAAATAGGTAGACTCAACACAACGTCAAAAGAACCCCTGTTATGAAATGTTGATAATGTCTTGGCCCAAATCAACCATTGAATCCTAAATGTCCAACAAAATCTTGACCTTATAAGGCATCCTGAACCCCAATTAGAAGAATTTCGACATGTCCTCCTCTCACATGCATAAAAGCTCTCCGTGCATGGCCACCTTTAGTGGGCCATCCTTGAAGTACACATGCCCTTATCCTTTTTTATTCTTTGTCCTCACGTGTCAAAATTTGATTTTCACAAATCCTCTTTTAAATAATTTTTAAAATTCCGGTTTTTCATATAATCTTATTTCCATTTTAATTTTCAAATAATTTTCAAAACTCCAATTTTTAAATAATTTTCAAAACTCCAGTTTTCAAATAATTTTCAAAACTCCAAATTTTCAAATAATTTTAATTCCACTCCGGTTTTCAAATAATTTTAAGTTCTTCCTTGTCTTATTCCTTCCTTAGGGTTTAAAATTTCCAAAATCTCGTTTTTAATAAACTTGCTACATTTCCCTTCAGGTAAGCACTTTCACAAATTTTCTTTGATTTTCAAACAATTTTCCTATTTTCTCCATTTTTAATAATATGAATGAATTTTCATAATTCCAAAGTAATGGAATTTATGGGATTAATTCATGCTAAAATAAATTGGGCTTTGGTGGGGGCCTAACATCCATGATACTTTCTTTAAAAATGATTTGAGTGAAGTGCATAATTGCCATTGAGGATTTCTTACTCTATTTTGTGACACATGCGATATATTTTGTATTCATTATTATGCACTAATCTCGTTTCATGATAGCGCACTATTACTTGTTGTTAAGGTAGGATCTCACTCCTACTTTGCTTATTCTCATGCATGATTCGTTTTATTATTTGATCATTTCATTGGTATCCATTGATTTCCTTATCAATTGTCACATTTACCTCACCTTATTTAGTAAAGACCCATTTTTAGGGACTTAGAGGGATGCTACGGTCTTTTACCATGCCTTCCCAATAGGTAACTTGACCCCCGAACTCGACTTTGGTTTTCCTCAGATTGTCTTTTCCAAATAAGGAGTCACACTTAGAGTTTTCTTTCTTATTTTGTTTTCCCTTAAAAATAAAATAAAAATAAGTGGCAACTCCAAGTCTTTTCTAAAAATCATATTTTTCACCAAATTAAAAAAAAATGAGTCACTTCATCGAGTGGGAGCGCATCGTGCAAAATGTGGGGTCCACATAAAAAGTATTTGTCTAGTGAAGAAAATAAAAAATAAAAAAAATATGGTTTTATGCATGAGAGAAACAATAGAGTCATTATAGACCATGTCCATAATTTTTTTTGTATTAATTAGATCATTATTTGAGTTTTAAGTTTTTTTTTAAATTATTAAACTCATTAATGAATCCAACACATTAAATTTTACTTAATTTGGAGTTTATTTTCCTAGTGAAAATTTTGTGCAAATATAATTATACATTGAGGAGAAACTAGAAAAGATATTCAAAATGAATTTTGGCCTATGAGTTTCTAATGTTATTAAGTTCTATGACTTTTAGCACTAATTAAATTAATTTTTGAGTTTTAAATTATATTTAAAAATAAATACATTTTATGTATTGAATATAGTTCGATTTAGAATTTAGTTGATTAATGAAATTTTTGTATTAAGTCAAAGGAAATTCATAAGACCATGTGTAATTTAAGGGATATCATATTTAAAGATTTTTTAGTATTGGACTGTAGGGAGAGAAAAAAAATGATATCATATTCAATTTTATTTACATTTTATAGGTTTTTGTTTTTAATTCTTTATGTTTTCCATTTATTTTTAAAAATTAGTGAAAATGACTTTTACTTGCTTTCTAAAAATTATTCTTTATTTTACTTTTTTTTAAAAAAAAAAATTGTAAGTAGAGAACAATGACCAAACAGTCTTATGAATTTTTAAAAATAATTTGGGAAACTTGTGTTTTGGGTTGGTAATATGAAAAATATAGGAAATTGGAAACCCAACTTTTGATTTTTCAATATAACTATTCTAATCCCAAAAATAATTTGAGTTTTAGGTACTTTGAGCCTAGTTGTTATTTTATACCCAAATTGTCCTCCCCCTTCCTCCAACTCATCTTCCACATCAAATTAAAATAAAAAAAACTAAAAACTAAAATACAACCTACATTTTTCTCTTTGCCCTAGTCGCACTAAGATTGAATAGAAAACTTCATTTTCTGTCTACTTCTCTCCCTTTTGAAACCCAAAAATCCAAAAACCCTAATACCTTCCTCATGTTGATCTGAATATGAAAAACCCAAATCTCATAAAATAAAATAAAAAAAGAACAAACCTCTTATTTTACCAAATATTCCTGAAATCCCAAGAATATGGTGAAACCTAACCCTAACCTCTTCTTGTCAGAAGTGGACAACACAGATCAGAGGGCATGGGATACCCATCATTATCGACTTCTTTACATGTGTTTTAGTCACACTGCACTTTCCAAGCTCTTTCATTTCCATTTTCCCCCATCCTCTCTATCTTGGAATTGTGATGGAGCAGTAGTACCGCCAACATTTTCAATTTAATCATTCTCGTTGAAGGACATCTGACTCTGCCTTTTTTTGTTTTTTATTTTTCATTGTTTGTCCACAGGTATGATTTTGTTGTCTTTTGTCTTTTACCACTATCAACAATGTTCATGTCCAAATCTGGGGTTCCCATTTTGGTTTTTGGTTTTCTTCAATTCTTCAAGTTATTTGTGTTGTTTTCTTTTAAGCTTTTTTTTTTTTTTTTGGGTGGGGGAAGGGGTTTATATGTTTATTTTTCTTCCATTGTTGTGGCAATCACAATATTGAGGTTCAAAATTAGGGTTTTGGTATTAGGATTTGGATTTCAAAATCACGAGATTTTGGTGTTTGATTAAGGTTAGGTTTTCTGTGTTCATGTCTATTTTAGCACATATATGTATGCATGTTTTAGAGAATGTTGTCCTTTTATGTATTTTTCAATATATTTTTGTTAAGAAATTATTTTTTATATTGTTATTTCTATCAAAATTTAAGGAAAATAAATTTTCAATTTTACAGCTTTTTCTATATATTTTTGTTAAGAAATTCTTCTTTTTATTGCAATTCCTATCAAAATTTAAGGAAATAAATTTCCAATTTTACAGTTTTTATGAATAAATACTTGAATTTGGTCAAGTTGAGTGGAAAATTTTCATTCTAAATATTTCTACGGGAAAAGAAAGTTCTAAGATTTAGAGTTTTTTATTTGCTTTTATTTTCCCATCTTTGCTTGGCAATCAAAATGAGGGTGGAGGCTAGAGTTAGAAGGAATTTTCATTATTGTTAGAATAATTTTGCAATTTCTTGTTCACATGGAGTCTATCTATACCATTTTCATTATATCAAAGATTTTTAAGTTGCCCACATAGCTGGTATATAATTTATATATTTTTTTATAATCAAATGGTCAAAATTTAGTAGCTCTCAAAAAATTTATGTTCATTGGCTGATCTTCAACTTGTGTTTTTTATTTTTATTTTTTGTTGGGTCTTTCTATGTTTTCACATGTTGAGCCTTTTTCTCTTCTACTTTACCTAGTAAAGGTGAAGGCACCTTGAGCACTTGGAGATGGGTGCTTTTACTACTCATTAGTCATTTCCATAAATATAACAATAACCTGATGCATGTGGTTTTGAATCAAATGTTTAACTTTTGCATTTGTGAAATGATTAGCAAAGCAAACACATTCGACTCTTATGATTGCTACCTGTGAGTCTATTTATTTAAATAATTACGAATATGAAGCTTAAGCCTCACAAGACACAGTCCTATTGCTTCACTAGATGGGAAAACCTTCCTTGCTCTATGCAAACCATTTCCTTCACTTTATCATTACGTTGTTTAGGTATTGGAGTGGCCATTTGTCTACTAGCTAGATTCTTCTAGACCTTGAATTTTAAGATAATAGATTTAGCTAATTAAAAGAGGTTTGCTTTGATATGTCATCATGAATTGATAGAAGTTATGTCTTTCATACAAGGAAATGGAACGTGTGTGATATATTTAGGATATATATTATAGTCAAATAATATTAGTAGAGAATTTTTTAACTTTTGAATTTTTTATGTGGTTGCTTTTTGTTAGAATAAACAATGAGAAAATTCGTGCTTTCATGATGCTGGTACTCTTTACTGGTATATATGTCCAAGAGCAAACTGTTTTGACTCCAAACTTAAAAAAAAGTAATGTTAGTTATCAAGTTATTATTTTTCTGTTATTCCTTAGATGTTATAATTGTTGCTCCATTGCTTTAAATACTACATCCTTTGATTTTGTTATATTTGTTATCTTGTTTTGTAAAATTCAATTGATATATGAGTGTATGGCACATTTGAGCATTATGGTGATGAATATCATGGCCACTAGGTGATTCTTTTTAAGTTTAGTTTTGGCCTCTTTGCAGCTTGTTTCTAATTGGTCATTTTTCTTAGTCGTTTTTGAAAACCATTGAACTCACTTTTTTTTTTTTCCAGCTGTTTATTGGAAATCTACATCCCACTAAAGCAAAGCCTTTTGTATGGTCATGGCAAATAAGAACACCAACAAGAAGCTATAAGTGAGCAGGCCTTATGAAGAGTTTTATGTTTCAAATTGTGTTTTTATGTGCTTGTGCATGAGTGAATCATTGGTTATACCTTCTAGACTGCCTTATTTTCTTTAGGGCTGGTAGAATTGTTTGCATAGCTGTGATTTGGGTAGGCTTTTAGAATTTGACAAATAGGATTGGACTATCTTGTTAAGGAGTCTGGGGGAGACTCTAGAGGATATATTCTTTGGTAATTGGTGAGTCTCACTTTGATTTCAATAATTTGGAAGACAAGGAATGGTAGAATTTTTGGACAGGTAAAAGTCAATAATTTTTTCAAGAATTTGGTTTATTTTTTTCTTCTTTATGACTTTATATTTTTTAAGCTTTGAGCAGGTATTCTCTTGAATCGCAATTTGCTATATTGAAAAGAAGCAGTACTGAAATTTTTATGAGTGAAGTGAGTTGATATATATATATATATATAATGTCTGTATCTAATGGTTTGTTTAGTTGTCTGTTTCACAACAATAAAGACAAGTTTCATCTTGAAGAATACTTGTTGCATGTATTACTGAAAATTCCTAGTACCCTATTTCTCAAATAAAATTGAAGGAAATATTTTTTTCAGGGCTTGATCAGCATGGAAACATGTATCTTTTACAAACTATATGGTGTGGTTGTGAGCAATTAAGATAGGATTCGATTGAGATGGTCCAGTTTTAGTATGGACAAACCATTTAGACCTAGGTTTTACTTTTCAAAAGCCTAGGAGTGGACCCTCACCTGATCCACTCGGATGGTGCAACTCGCTATCTCTTTTTTTAAAAAGTAGTGTGGAATGGAATGGAAAAGTGGTCTTCGAGTTTTGAAAAAAATCCGTCCCCGATGAGGAACGGTTTTGTTTGGAGTCGCCACTTACTTTTTATTTTTATTTTTTAAAGGGGAAAAATTAAGTAAGAACAAACACCCCTGATGACTCCAGTATGGAAAAAGCGGTCTACGAAACTTGAGTCTGGGTCCGAGGATCAGGTTACCTATCGGAAAGGTACCTCATATGAGGTAGCACCCCTCTAGGCCCGAAACTCGGTCTCTACTATTGAATTGGGCATGTGGGGAATATATGGGTCAAGGATCAAATAGCCTCATAGGCTAATCATAGACAACACAAATCACATAAACCTACTCGATATCTAGCATGCATAGGCACTCAATAAATCAACAAATGGCGTACCTAAGGTCCCTAGCATGCGCTGATAGAAAAGATCAATCAATAAGCATTAATGCACAACAAGCATCGCAATCCAAATACCATGTGGGCATACTAACACAAAAGCCAACAATTAAACACATACCTGTGGTCCCTAGCCAAGCGCTGCATAAATGATTATCCAATAGGAATAAAATACTCAACAAGCATGCATGGCAATCACATGTCAAAACATCAATCACTAGATACCAAGGCCCACAAATGAGCTCAAACCATGGGTCAAAGTAGGTACCTTGGGTCCCTAGCCAAGCGCTGCAATGAGGGGTTAGTCAACACGTGGCAAGCATTTTTTAAACTAACATCAAAATGTGCCAAAGCCAAACATTCACAATAAACCCCCCCCGACCTTCCTAGCTAATAATACCCTTAACTCATAGGTGGGCCCATATTAATTCAAACCAAATCTGGATTCAGACCCTAAAGGTGGCCTACAAGTGCCTTGGAGCCTAAGTGGCCAAACCATAACAAAAATGGGGGGTCAAAACACGCTGAAACTGAAACTACTTAGCAGAACCGGTTGAACCGGTTCCCAACTGGCTCAATCGCTTGAGAAAAAAATATAAAACTTTAACAGAATATTCCTTAGAGAATAAGGAATTCAACAAAACAAACGGCACTCAATTCCTAGCCCGGATGAGGGAGAACCGGCCGAAACAATACAAAGCATTTATAAAACAGGGCTGCCACCAAGTCACTTATTGAACCGGTTCCCAACTGGTTCATCTGATTGAGAAAAAAATTGAAACTTTACCAAAATATTCCTCAGAGAATGAGGAATCCAACAAAACAAACGGCACTCAATTCCGAGACCAGATGGGGAGAACCGGCCAAAACAATGCAAAGCATTTATAAAACAGGGCTGCCACCAAGTCACCTATTGAACCGGTTCCCAACTGGTTCATCTGATTGAGAAAAATTTTGAAACTTTACCAGAATATTCCTCAGAGAATGAGGAATCCAACAAAATAAACGGCACTTAATTCTGAGACCGGATGAGGGAGAACCGGCCAAAACACTGCGATGTGTTCATAAAGCAATCCGCGAGCCACCCAAAAGCATTGGTTTCTTTAAAATTCGCCACTTAAGGCCATGCTTTCGTAGATGCAAATTTTTTCCATAAGCTTTAGCATGCTGCTAAAGGGCAAGGCCACAAATGAAAGGGCCTACTTCCCAAGCAAATTCCGTATTTCTTGACAATCAAGAGGAAATGAAACCAATAACTGGGAGCTTAGGCATGCATAACGAAATATGCAGGATCCCGGCATTTATCTTTCATATAAATCCATGACCCGTTTCGAATGCTCAAAATAACAAACTCACTCTCAATTGAATCAGACATGCATTGTCTCAGACAACTTACAACTTGACGCCAAAGACTAATCAGCAAAGACCTCATTTTCTTATCTAAACATATTATTGCAACAAACTCAGAAAGAATGAGAATTTAAAATAGCAGAAAGCAGGATCAAAGAGTACTATGCATGCGTTGATAAGATGCTGGGTAGAAATAAGTGCACTGGGGGTAGCAAACATTCAAGTCTGCTTCCAAATAAGCAAGGCCTTCCTTCAACAGCATCAGAAAAGAAACTACTTCCTCTACACCAGAAAATCCTCTCAAAACCTATCCGTCTCTTCACTCTCTCCTTATTTATTTTTCTATTTTTTTCCTCTCTTCTTTCTTTTATTTTCTCTCCTAACACACAGAACTTTCTTAGGTCCAGAACTCCTCCCCCACTCTCTCTCTCTCTTTTTAAGCCTTCACCTCGTTCCTTTGGCTTCAACGTTTAACAGAGTTTCCTCATAGAATCAGAGAGAAGTCTCCTATTACTTACCTCTTTTGTTTTATATCAGACACCCTTGTTTCTCCAGCTTCCATTCATTTTCCCATGCATTCAGGTCTGGAAAACAGCCTTCAGACACTTCGAAACCAGCACACTCCCAATAACTTCTCACAATTCTATTGCAAGCTGACTCTTTAAGTTTTCAGCTTTGCTTCAACCACCAGGGATCCATATGGGATTCATGGTGGGGCTTCAAGGAACCATAACCAAGTGCCCAAAATGGACCTACAATATACCAAGACCGATCTAGAGCTTGATGGGCCCTAAGCATGGTAGGAATTGGATGTCAAAATCATAAAACTAGTGATCCATACAACTAGCTTGATGAACCAGTTGAAGCAGATTTACCAACCGGTCGTGAACTGTTAATAAAAATTATAAATTTTTGATATATGGTTCCCCGAAGAAATAAGTGAGTCCAGTGAAAAGAAAATGGTGCGATGATTCCGAGTAAATGAGGGAGATTGCAAATAAGCCCGAGTGGTATCCGATTCGGACTTGCTCCATGCATTTTGCCTACTGAAACTATTTGGGGGACCTGTCGACCTGTTGAGCAAAAATTTATGAATTTTGAAATAATTTTCGACCTGAGGAATATAGAGTGCCAGATAAAAAATGGTGTGCGATTCTGAGGGTCAGATTGAGGGAGATTATGGCGAACACAAGCCGAGTGCTCCGAATTATCGACTTGCTCCAGCATTCTGGCTAAACAAAATTTGGGACTGGTCGAACCGTTGAGGAAAAGTTATGAAATTTTGATAGAATTTCCATTGAGAATAAGGAGTCTTATGAAAAAAATGGTGTGC
Organism: Vitis amurensis; assembly: GCA_037355405.1. Classification (NCBI taxonomy): domain Eukaryota; kingdom Viridiplantae; phylum Streptophyta; class Magnoliopsida; order Vitales; family Vitaceae; genus Vitis; species Vitis amurensis. Next base: position 1,978 of record JBAPGN010000251.1, on the reverse strand, counting down.
GATCCGAGGTCAGATGAGGAGATATGCCAAAACAACCGAGTGCTCCGATTCAGACTTGCTCCATGCATTCCTGCCTAACTGAAACTTTGGGGACCGGATCGAGCCGGTTGAAGAAAAATTATGAAATTTGAAAGAATTTTTCCCTGAATAATAAGTGATTCCTGAAAAAAAATGGTGTGCATATTCCGAGTTTTGATAGAGAGGAGATATGCAAAACAGGCCCAAGTCTCTAGCTAGACCACTCGCGACAAAAATAAACTCCCAACTGAGCTGAATTAGGATGGCCACTTCCTTCTATGGCAATGAATTCAACAACTAAGAATGGCCATGATGACACTTGCCAAAAATGAAACCATACTCGCCCACAAGAACACTATACAAAAACTAAAACAAGGCTAAAAAAAATCGACTAAGCAAAGGGCCTAGTGGTGGCATAGTGAACATGGGGTGCATGTGAACACTTCATTAAGATAAATGCAAGTGTCAAGGGACAAAATTGAGGGTCTACACTAGGTTTTGGAAACTAATGTGCCCTTTCAAATTCTAATTGGCATATTGAACAACTGTGATTGGATTCCATCTCACAAGCAGAGGGGCTTTACTGTATTGGACTCCATTAGGACAATTAAGATCCCCATAATGGACATTAAAAGAGATGTTTTTACCTTATTGGACATCATCTCGGTATTTTAAGAACCTTAGGTACTAGCTTACTTAACCTTAGGTACTACCTTTGTGAAACTTGGGTACTACCTATGTAAACTTTCAAAACTTCATTTGTGAATCTTAGTTACTTAATTTGTGAAAAAAGTGTTCAAATTTGCTTCAAAGTTGTAGGAGCATGGGGATTCTCATGACAAGTTTCTTTTATCTATCAATTTCTTTTTATTTATGTATTAAAAATCCTTCTTACATATCTTCTTAGGGGGTAATGTAAATTAACATAATCTAGTTATATTTTTCTTTAAAATTTGGAAACATATCTACCCCTTAGAATTTTTCCAATTTCTGTTTGCAAACTTTTATGAATGTTCTTCCCATTGCAGCTAAATTGAACTTAATCGAGGCAGTCTATTCAGAACTAGGCTATTTTTAAAAGGCACTTCAAGTAATTGAACAATCTGAAGTCACTCAATCTTGGACATAACACATTGATTTGTGAGATGATGTGGCACAAGTCAGACTGAAAAAGAACATCAAGAGGCACTCAAGACCATGAAATCAGGATTGTCCCAGAGAGAGTCAAATTCCACTCTAAGGGTTGTCTCCATTGTGTTATAATTTACATTTGTGTTAGTTTCTAGTTCTTGTTCGATTAATCTATTAGATATTTGAGGGACACTTCTACCCACGAGATGCTTGGGAACCCCAAATTTGGCAATTTTGTAAATGTTAAATGTAAGAATACTATGAAGCAGATAATGATGACAGGCTAAGGTTGTTATCATTAATACAGCTGTGCTTTGTTTTTAGACTTCTTCTTTTCTTTATATTTTCGCATTTTTTCAAATGGAGTTAATGGGCTCTAAGAGCCTATTCAAATTCAACATGAGCTCTCTATCTATTCCTCACTTTATACTTCCGGCATTTGTATGTTCAAGCTAAATATTGATCTTAACAGAATTATAATATGGTCTCATGGTAGAGAGGTAAGCGACTAATTGGAGGCTCTATTGGTTACGCATTTGGGACATAGGCTTTCTTATGTCCATAATAATCTTGAAAAAGATGTCTTGTTACAATGGGATTACAATAGCTAGAGAGTAGTCATGATTTGATTTAGAATTGTTTATTATAGTTCAATTGTTCTAAATTGAGTCTTGAACGTATCATGTTTTGCCACTAATAAAGTTTGCTAATAAATTGTTTTTTCTGAAACTTAAAAAATTAGTGAAAAAGAACCTTTTGGTTGCCCTAAATTATCTTGGGTCCAAGCATTGGTGTAGTGTAAGAGAGATAGGTCCTTGAAATATTTTAA
>JBAPGN010000250.1:29051-121602 GCA_037355405.1 Vitis amurensis | reverse complement strand
ATAATCGTGAATATCAAGGCTTAGTGTCGTATGTTCCTTTCATTGCATCATAGAACACCATCTTAATGAATTTGTTTAAGGTACCACCCTAATAAAGTATGTTAGGATATCCTCTCCTGAGGTTCTTTTCGGGATCCCTCCTTGAGTTTGTTTCAGGGTATTCCCTTCTTTAGAGTTATTAGGGCATCTCTTTCCTCATGTTATTTAGGGTATTCCCATTCTTCAATATTTTTAGAACATCTTGCTCCATTAGGCAATCAATTACCTTGATTTACTTAGTCCCTTATCTTCCTTGGGTTTCTAGTTATCCTTCTATGGAGATTTTAATTCATCCCTTTTTCCTAAAGTTTGTTTAGGCCAAAACCATACTTCCTTCAATTCTTTAGGGCATACCCTTTCTAGGGATTACTAAGCAGGGAACTCCCGAATTCCTTTAGTCATAGTAGGCATACCCATCTGTAGTTTGTTAGCGCAAACTCCATTTATTTATTGAGGTTTTTTTAGCACGACCCCTTTTGTTGAGGATGGCCTCGCCCATTTGGTAGAGTTCTGTGTGGCGGTGCCATTTCTTTGAGTCTTTATTAGTAAATCCACCTTCTCAAAGTTCATTTACGATGTTGTTTTTCCATTGGTTTTTTAAGGCATCCCCACTGCTTGGAATTTTCTTAGTGCATCCCCCTTCCTTGACTTTGTTTAGAGAATTCCCCTCATTAAGTTCATTAAGGGGATCGTTTAGGGCATCCCACTTCCATTCGTTTTTTTAGGGTATCCCTCGTCCTTCACCCCATAATTAGGATGTCATCCTAAGCTCATCTAAACCAAATCATTGTCCCTAGATTGCTCATCATCAGAATGCCATTCATAGTTCTATTCATTTTCATTCCTAGTTTGTTTAGTTTTCACATCATTGAGATGCCACCTGAGGTTCTATATAATGTCCCAATTTGAGTTAATTTTGTCTCCCGATCATCTGCATTTACTATCCTAGTTCTACCTAAGCTAGGTTGGTTGTTTTGTTATGTTTCTTCAATTCATTCTGATGTCATCCTAGTTTCTATAAAATGTTTGATCTTATTCCCTTTTGGTTCCAAACATTGATGGAGTCCTAGGTTTCAACCTATGTCATTGTGTCGTTCGTTTGGTTTCCCTTCATATTGAATTATGAAAGCTTTTTCGTATGTTCCTTTTGTTTCTCATCATTAGAACAACATCCTATGAATTTGTTTTTAAGGGACACCCTATTCCTTTAATATGTTGAGGACATCCTCCTTCCTTGAGTTGTTTTCGGGCATCCTTGAGTTTGTTTTGGGTATTCCTTTTCATTGAGTTTATTTAGGGCATTCTCTTTCCTCGAGTGTTATTAGGGTATGCCCATTCCTCTATTTTTTAAGAACATTCCTGTTCATTAGGCTATCAAACTACCTTGATTTACTTTAGACCATCATCATTCCTTGAGTTTCTTAGGTCATCAATCTTTATGGAGATTTTTAATTCATTCCCTTTCCTAGAGTTTGTTTAGCCCAACCAAGTTCCCTAAATTCGTTGAGGGCATACACTTTCCTAGGGATCACTTAGCAAACTCCCACCTCCTTTAGTGTAGTAGGGCATCCCTATCTAGTAGTTTCTTTCACGCAACTCCATTTCTTGATGTTTTTTTAGCACAACCATTTTTTTTGGGATTGGCAATCGTCCTTAGTAGAGTTTGTTTGTGGCGTGCCCTTATTAGTGAATCCGCCTTCTTAAAGTACATTTACGATTTTGTTCTTCCATTGGTTTTTTAAGGGCATCCCGCTTGCTTGAATTTTCTTAGTGTATCCCCCTTCCTTGACTTCGTTTAGAGACTTCCCCTCATTAACTTTATTAAGGGGATCGTTTAGGGCATCCCACTTCCTTTCGTTTTTTAGGGTATCCCTCGTCCTTCATCCCATAATCAGGATGTCATCCTAAGCTCTATCTAAACAAAATCATTTGTTATCGAGATTGGTCATCATTGGAATGCCATTCATAGTTCTATTCATTTTCATTCTTAGTTTCAAATCATTGAGATGCCATCCTAGGTTCTATCTATATCCAATTTGAGTTAATTTTGTGTCCGATCGTGTGCGTACGATCCTAGGTTCTACCTAAAAGCTTAGTTGGTTGTTTCTTATGTTTCTCTTCATTGTGATGTCATCCTAGTTTCTATAAAGGTTTGTTCTTAGTCCCACTAGGTTCCAAAGTTTTCGATGGAGTACTAAAAGCCTATGTTCGTTGTTCATTCGTTTGGTTTCCCTCCATTGGGAATTATCGAAGCTTATTCGTACGGTCCTTTTGTTTCTGATCATTGGAACACCATCCTATGAATTTGTTTAAGGGTGCACCCTATTCCTTTAGTATGTTGAGGACATCCTCTTTCCTGGAGTGTTATTAGGGTATTCCCATTCCTCTAATTTTTTAGAACATTCCTGTCTAGTGGGCTTTCAAACTACACTGATTTACTTTAGTCCCCATCTTTCCTTGAGTTTCTTAGGTCATCAATCTTCACGGAGATTTTTAATTCATTCCCTTTCCTAGAGTTTGTTTAGACCAACAAGGTTCCCTCAATTCTTTGAGGGCATACACTTTCCTAGGGATTACTTAGCAAACTCCCACCTCCTTTAGTGTAGTTGGGCATCCCTATCCAGTAGTTTCTTTAGCGTAACTCTATTTCTTGATTTTTTTTTAGCACAACCACTTTTTTTGGGATTGGCAATCGTCCTTAGTAGAGTTTGTTTGTGGCGTGCCCTTTCTTTGAATCTTATTAGTGAATCCGCCTTCTTAAAGTACATTTACGATTTTGTTCTTCCATTGGTTTTTTAAGGGCATCCCGCTTGCTTGAATTTTCTTAGTGCATCCCCCTTCCTTGACTTTGTTTAGAGAATTCCCCTCATTAAGTTTATTAAGGGGATCGTTTAGGGCATCCCACTTCCTTTCGTTTTTGTAGGGTATCCCTCGTCCTTGACCCCATAATCAGAATGTCATCCTAAGCTCTATTTAAACAGAATCATTTGTTCCCGAGATTGCTCATCATTGGAATGCCATTCATAGTTCTATTCATTTTCATTCTTAGTTTGTTTAGTTTCACATCATTGAGATGCCATCCTAGGTTGTATCTATATCAAATTTGAGTTAATTTTGTGTCCGATGGTGTGAATACCATCCTAGGTTCTACCTAAGCTTAGTTGGTTGTTTCTTATGTTTCTCATCATTGTGATGTCATCCTAGTTTCTATCAAGGTTTGTTCTTAGTCCCTTTAGGTTCCAAAGTTTTCGATGGAGTACTAGGTTTGGCCTATGTTCGTTGTTCGTTCGTTTGGTTTGCCTCCATTGGGAATTATCGAAGCTTATTCGTACGTTCCTTTTGTTTCTGATCATTAGAACACCATCCTATGAATTTGTTCAAGGGTGCACCCTATTCCTTTAGTATGTTGAGGACATCCTCTTTCCTGGAGTGTTATTAGGGTATTTTCATTCCTCTAATTTTTTAGAACGTTCCTATCCATTGGGCTATCAAACTACCCTGATTTTCTTTAGTCCCTCATCTTTCCTTGAGTTTCTTAGGTCATCAATCTTCATGGAGATTTTTAATTCATTCCCTTTCCTAGAGTTTGTTTAAGCGCCCAACCCCAACGTTCCGCTTCAATTCTTTGAGGCATTACACTTTTCCTAAGGATGAGTTAGCAAACTCCCACCTCCTTTAGTGTAGTAGGGCATCCCTATCCAGTAGTTTCTTTAGCGCAACTCCATTTCTTGATGTTTTTTTTGCACAACCAATTTTTTAGGGATTGGCAATCGTCCTTAGTAGAGTTTGTTTGTGGCGTGCCCTTATTAGTGAATCCGCCTTCTTAAAGTACATTTACGATTTTGTTCTTCCATTGGTTTTTTAAGGGCATCCCGCTTGCTTGAATTTTCTTAGTGTATCCCCCATCCTTGACTTCGTTTAGAGACTTCCCCTCATTAACTTTATTATGGGGATCGTTTAGGGCATCCCACTTCCTTTCATTTTTTTAGGGTTCCGTCGTCCTTCACCCCATAATCAGGATGTCATCCTAAGCTGTATCTAAACAGAATCATTTGTTCCCGAGATTGGTCATCATTGGAATGCCATGCATAGTTCTGTTCATTTTCATTCTTAGTTTGTTTAGTTTCACATCGTTGAGATGCCATCCTAGGTTCTATCTATATCCAATTGGAGTTAATTTTGTGTCCGATTGTGTGCATACCATCTTAGGTTCTACCTAAGCTTAGTTGATTGTTTGTTATGTTTCTCATCATTGTGATGTTATCCTAGTTCCTATAAACGTTTGTTCTTAGTCCCTTTGGGTTCCAAACTTTTCAATGGAGTCCTAGGTTTGGCCTATGTTCGTTGTTCGTTCGTTTGGTTTCCCTCCATTGGGAGTTATCGAAGCTTATTTGTACGTTCCTTTTGTTTCTGATCATTAGAACACCATCCTATGAATTTGTTTAAGGGTACACCCTATTCCTTTTGTTTGTTGAGGATATCCTCCTTCCTTGAGTGGAATTCAAGCATCCCTTTCCTCGATTTTATTTAGGGCATCCTCTTTCCTGGAGTGTTATTAGGGTATTCTCATTACTCTATTTTTTTTTAGAACATTCCTGTCCATTGGGCAATCAAACTTTCTTGGTTTACTTTAGTCCATCATCTTTCCATGAGTTTCTTAGGTCGTCTATCTTCATGGAGATTTTGAATTCATTCCCCTTCCTAGAGTTTGTCTAAGCCAACCAACTTCCTTCAATTCTTTGAGGGCATACTTTTTCTTAGGGATTACTTAGCATACTCCCACTTCCTTTAGTGTAGTAGGGGATCCCTATTCGGTAGTTTCTTTAGCGCAACTCCATTTCTTGATGTTGCTTTAGCACAACCACTTTCGTTGGGCTTGGCCATCATCCTTAGTAGAGTTTGTTTGTGGCATGCCCTTTCTTTGAGTCTTATTAGTGAATGCGCAAGTTCATTTACAATGTTGTTCTTCTATTGGTTTTGTAAAGGCATCCTGCTTGCTTGAATTTGCTTAGTGCATCCCCCTTACTCGACTTTGTTTAGAGAACTCCCCTCATTAAGTTTATTAAGGGGATTGTTTAGGGCATCCCACTTCCTAAAGTTTGTTTAGGGTATCCCTTGTCCTTCACCCCATAATCAGGATGTCATTCTAGGTTCTATCTAAACATAATCATTTGTTCTCAAGAGTGCTCATCATTGGAATGCCATTCATTTTTATTCTTAGTTTGTTTAGCTTCTATCTATATCAAATTTTAGTTAATTTTGTGTCCGATCGTTTGCATACCATCCTAGTTTCTATAAAGGTTTGTTCTTAGTCCCTTTGAGTTCCAAACAATTCGATGGAGTCCTAAGTTCGGCCTATGTTCATTGTTCGTTCTTTTTGTTTCCCTCCATTGTGAATTATTGAAGCTTATTCGTCTGTTCATTTTTTTTCTCATCATTAGAACACCATCGTAAGAATTTTTTTAAGGGTACACCATATTCCTTTAGTATGTTGAGGACATCCTCCTTGCTTTAGTTGTTATCGAGCATCCCCTTCCTTGAGTTTGTTTAGGGTATTCCCCTTCATTCAGTCCAATTCAATTTGTGAATCATCTTATTATTGATTTTCGAATCCTTTTGTTTTTGAGTTTCAGTAGATTCATATACTTATGTCAATCCAAATAATTGAGTTGGATACATTTTTAAGAGTTCTTTTATTATTATGATTTTTATATTTATAAATAGAACACTTTTGATAACCCATGTTTTTGTTTCTTTTGAACCCTTAAAAATATAAACAATTTTGTTTGTTCTTGTAAAACTGTTAGAACTAGAAAACAATTGTTTTTAAATTTTCTAATTCTTTTTTCAAGTTCTTTCAAAATGGGTTTAAAAAAGGAAGGTCGTTTACGGGGAGAACCAAAAGGCAAATCAGTTTCTTTCGGGCATCCTCTTTCCTCGAGTGTTTGTAGTGTATTCCCATTCCTCTATTTTTTTAGAACATTCCTGTTCATTGGACTGTCTAACTACCTTGATTTACTTTAGTCCATCATCTTTCCTTGAGTTTCTTAGGTCATCATTCTTCATGGAGATTTTTAATTCATTCCCTTTCCTAGTAGGGCAACCACTTTTGTCGGGATTGGCCATCGTTCTTAGTAGAGTTTGTTTGTGGCATGCCCTTTCTTTGAGTCTTATTAGTGAATCCGCCTTGTTAAAGTTCATTTACGATGTTGTTCTTCCATTGGTTTTTTAAGGGCATCCCGCTTGCTTGATTTTGCTTAGTGCATCCCCCTTGACTTTGTTTAGAGAATCCCCCTCATTAAGTTTATTAAGGGGATTATTTAGGGCATCCCACTTCCTCAAGTTTTTTAGGGTATCCCTCGTCCTTTACCCCATAATTAGGATGTCATCCTAAGTTCAATCTAAACATAATCATTTGTTCCCGAGATTGCTCATCATTGCAATGCCATTCATAGTTCTTCATTTTTCATTCTTAGTTTGTTTAGTTTCACATCATTGAGATGCCATTCTAGGTTCTATCTATATCCAATTTGAGTTAATTTTGTGTCTAATTGTCTGCATAACATCCTAGGTTTTACCTAAGCTTAGTTGGTTGTTTGTTTACGTTTCTCATCATTGTGATGTCATCCTAGTTTCTATAAAGGTTTGTTCTTAGACCATTTTGGTTCCAAAAAATCTCCATTGTGAATTATCAAACCTTATTCGTATGTTTGTTTTGTTTCTCATCATTAGAACACCATCCTATGAATTTGTTTAAGGGTAAACCCTATTCCTTTAGTATGTTGAGGACATCCTCCTTCCTTGAGTTTGTTTAGGGTATTCCCCTTTATTGAGTTTATTTAGGGCGTCCTCTTTCCTAGAGTGTTATTAGGGTATTCCTGTTCCTCTATTTTTTTAGAACATTCTTATTCATTTGGCTATCAAACTACCTTGATTTACTTTAGTCCGTCATCTTTCGTTGAGTTTCTTAGGTCATCCATCTTCATTGAGATTTTTAATGCATTCCCTTTCCTAGAGTTTCTTTAGGCCAACCAACTTCCTTCAATTTTTTGAGGGCATACCATTTCCTAGGGATTACTAAGCAGACTCCCAATTCCTTTAGTGTCACACCCCATTTTTTTTTCCTTTTATTATTATTATTATTTATTCTTCAACTAAACAATTGATACTCAAATACAGTATTAGTGCTCTCAAAAATTTAAATGTTGAGTTCCTACTTGAATTTGTTCAAAAAGAGGATATGGAAAACCTGTTATAAAGAGTACATCCTGTATTAAACATTGTGACTATTAAGTTAACAAAATATGTTTTGTTTCACAAAAGAAACTTGTACAACATTAATTTACATATACCAAACCCCATTGTTTACTACGGGTAGCCCATACTACAAGTGTATCTGACAAATATATACATTACATCATTCCAACAAAAGGTTTAGTCTTGATACAAAAGGCATGGCCTCAAAAGACTTTCAATATGAGCAAACAACATCCAATCACAGTAAAGCATTGCTCAAGCATTCTTTCCTGCATAGGTCTTCTGACCTGCATCTAGAGGTGGAAGGGATAGGGTGAGTTCACAACTCAGTAGGAAAGTTTATAACCATCCTAAGTATACCGTTAAAAACCTTGAATTAAACGTTTAATAACATGCATGATAAACATTTCATAATCATTAACAAATGTGTAATCATGTCAAACATGTATGCATGTGTTTGTTGGTTTCATCATTGCTTTTCCCCATCCATCCTTTCACAATTGATAAATTGCTGACTCCCAACAATGTACACAGCAGATATCAATGCTCCACAAGATACTCGATCAATATAATAAGGACTATTCTGGGACATCACCCAAGGGCAAGTCATACCCCGTGTCTTTTGGGACTCATACCCAAGGGCAAGTCATACCCCATGTCTTTTGGGACTCATACCCAAGGGCAGGACCAACCCCGTGTCTTTAGGGAGTAAAACCCAGGGGCGGGACCAACCTCATACACCCACATCAGAGTGTCTTCCTCGAGGGCTTTAGGGACTTTCACCCAAGGACCCACGGTCCCACATAAACAATATCAAATGATAAGGCCTGTAGCATCACATAAGCACTTCGCCACCAATAAATTCTCTGAATATGATCTGTGATAATTCCATATCCTTCTTGCAATGCAATCACACCATAAACCATTTCGACAACACAAAACCACGAATCTTCATACCAATATACGTTCCAACATCATGGTAACATTTCTATGCAATAAACCGAGATGCAATGACACTTTAAAAGATTTTATGAAATCATAGAAATAACATAAAATTCCAACAAATAATTCAAGGAAAGAAATCAGATACACCATAGAATAGCATAAAATTCCCTACCTTACACCGACTTCCTTTTTGTGTTTCTTCTAAGTAGGCGATCTTTGCCTATTACGAGGAACTGAAATGAAACAACATAATTTAGGTTTTAGTTTATTGTTGCAAATTTTTAATTCTCACATTCTCTAATCTATATCCTACATGTTTTCAAATCAAATGTGAATTGAATTAAACAATATTTACAATGCATATTAATTTCCCTAATTAATTACCAAACACTAATTCATTTGATTTTCTTAAAGCCTAACCTATTAACAAATCCCAAGTGTCCAAATAACCCAATTCATCACATGTTTACTAATCTATTTTTCAATCAAACCAAATTCAACAAAGATTTATGGTGATCTTACCCTTAATAAAATACTTAACTTAAAATACTTTAATCTTTAATTAATTGTGATTTTTAACTAAAACGGGTTTATAGCTAATTATACTCAAAGTTTACACAATTGTTACCGTTAATTCTTCTCAACATACCATTAGGAACCAAAGTAAACGAAAATTACAAAATTAAACAACTTGCTTACCTCAAATCTACACTTTCTCTCTCTAACCCAAGTTGCTGCAGGTGAAATGGTGCAAAACGAGCTGCAGCCCCCTTATAAAGGGGTCTCCAAGCACCCAAGCATGAGGTGCAGCCCACATGGCTGCCACCAATCCACCCAAGTAGGAGGTGGCATTCCACTAACCCCAAATCCAAATTTTGCACTTTAGTCCTTCAAGTTATCAAAAATAAAACCCATAATTGCCCATTAGTCCTTTAGGTTTTCCTAACCCTAATTAGTCCCTAAGAACCTAATAAGCATGCTTAGATCATTAACTAATCCCACTTAACCTTAATCAAAGTTTAATTAATAATTAAACATGATTAGCACTAAACTAGTTTTAACATCTAATTAAGCAAGCTTAAGTTAAGTACTAAAATAATCATTATTGCCTATTTAATTCATTAGTACTAGGTGTTACATTTAGTCTAGTAGGGCACACCTATCTAGTAGTTTGTTTAGCGCAACTCCATTTTTTGAGGTTTTTTTTAGCACAACCGCTTTTATTGGGATTGGGCCTCCCCATTGCTTGAGTTTGTTTGTGGCATGCCCTTTCTTTGAGTATTATTAGTGAATCCGCCTTCCTAAAGTTCATTTACGATGTTGTTCTTCCATTGGCTTTTTAAGGGCATCCCTCTTGCTTGAATTTTCTTAGTGCATCCCCCTTCCTTGACTTTGTTTAGAGAATTCCCCTCATTAAGTTTATTAAGGGGATCGTTTAGGGCATCCCTCGTCCTACACCCCATAAACAGGATGTCATCCTATGCTCTATATCTATGAAGAATCATTTGTTCTCAAGATTGCTCATCATTGGAATGCCATTCATAATTCTATTCATTTTCATTCTTAGTTTGTTTAGTTTCACATCATTGAGATGCAATCCTAGGTTCTATCTTTGGTAATTTGTTTTTTTCGTTTGATTGCTCATCATTCGACCATAATTCTTGGTTGTATCTCTGTTCATTCTTAGGTCTTTTAGTTACCTGTCATTGGGTTACTATCCTAGTTTTAATCTAAGTTGAGTCATTTATTCCTCTAATTTCTCATAACTAGAACATCATCCTAAGTTCTCTCTATATCCAATTTGAGTTAACTTTTTTGTCTAATCGTTTGGATACCATCCTAGGTTCTACATAAGCTTAGTTGGTTGTTTGTTATGTTTCTAATCATTGGGATGTCATTTCTATCTAGGTTTGTTCTTACTTACTTTGGGTTCCAAAAATTTGGATACAATCCTAGGTTCGGCCTATGTTCATTGTTTGTTCCTTTGGTTTCCCATCATTGTGAACTATCTCAGCTTATTTGTCTGTTCCTTTGGTTTCTCATAATTAAGGATGCCATTCTATGAATTTGTTTAAGGGTATGCATTATTCCTTGACTATGTTCAAGACGTCCTCCTTCCTTGAGTTGTTTTCGGGCATCCCTTACCTTGAGTTGGTTTATGGTATTCCCCTTTTTGGGTATCCTCTTTCCTTGAGTGTTATTAGGGTATTCCCATTCCTCCATTTTTTTTAGGACATTCTTGTTCATTGGGCTATGTAACTACCTTGATTTACTATAGTCTATCACCCTTTCTTCAGTTTCTTAGGTCACCCATCTTCATGGAGATTTGTAATTCATTCGCTATCCTAGAGTTTGTTCAAACCAACAACCCTCCTTCAATTCTTTTAGGGCATACCCTCCTTCCCTAGGGATTACTTAGCAGACTCCCAGTTCCTTTAGTGTAGTAGGGCATTCCCATGCAGTAGTTTCTTTAGCGCAACTCCATTTCTTGAGGGTTTTTAGCACAACCGTTTTTCTTGGTATTGGGCATCCCCCTTGCTAGAGTTTGTTTGTGGCATTCCCTTTTTATGAGTCTTATTAGTGAATCCACGTTCTTAAAGTTCATTTACGACGTTCTTCTTCCATTGGCTTTTTAAGGGCATCCCACTTACTCGAATTTGCTTAGAACATCACCCTTCCTTGACTTTGACTAGAGAATTCCTTTCATTAAGTTTATTAAGGGAATCGTTTAGGGCATCTGTCACACCCCAATTTTTGTTTCTTATTATTATTATTATTATTTATTCTTCAACTAAACAATTGATACTCAAATACAGTATAAGTGCTCTCAAAAATTTAAATGTTGAGTTCCTACTTGAATTTGTTCAACAAGAGGATATGGAAAACCTGTTATAAAGAGTACATCCCTGTAATTAAACATTGTGACTATTAAGTTAACAAAAATATGTTTTGTTTCACAAAAGAAACTAGTACAACATTAATTTACATATACCAAACCCCATTGTTTACTACGGGTAGCCCATACTACAAGTGTATCTGACAAATATATACATTACATCATTCCAACAAAAGGTTTAGTCTTGATACAAAAGGCATGGCCTCAAAAGACTTTCAATATGAGCAAACAGCATCCAATCACAGTAAAGCATTGCTCAAGTATTCTTTCCTGCATAGGTCTTCTGACCTGCATCTAGAGGTGGAAGGGATAGGGTGAGTTCACAACTCAGTAGGAAAGTTTATAACCATCCTAAGTATACCCTTAAAAACCTTGAATCAAACGTTTAATAACATGCATGATAAACATTTCATAACCATTAATAAATGTGTAATCATGTCAAACATGTATGCATGTGTTTGTTGGTTTCATCATTGCTTTTCCCCATCCATCCTTTCACAACTGATAAATTGCTGACTCCCAACAATGTACACAGCAGATATCAATGCTCCACAAGATACTCGATCAATATAATAATGACTATTCTAGGGCATCACCCAAGGGCAAGTCATACCCCGTGTCTTTTGGGACTCATACCCAAGGGCAGGACCAACCCCATACACCCACATCGGAGTGTCTTCCTCGAGGGCTTTAGGGACTTTCACCCAAGGACCCATGGTCCCACATAAACAATATATCAAATGATAAGGCCTGTAGCATCACATAAGCACTTCGGCCACCAATAAATTCTCTGAATATTGATTCTGTGATAATTCCATATCCTTCTTGCAATGCAATCACACCATAAACCATTTTGACAACACAAAACCACGAATCTTCATACCAATATACGTTCCAACATCATGGTAACATTTCAATGCAATGAACCGAGATGCAATGACACTTTAAAAGATTTTATGAAATCATAGAAATAACATAAAATTCCAACAAATAATTCAAGGAAAGAAATCAGATTACAACCATAGGAATAGCATAAAATTCCCTACCTTACACCGACTTCCTTTTTGTGTTTCTTCTAAGTAGGCGGTCTTTGCCTATTATGAGGAACTGAAATGAAACAACATAATTTAGGTTTTAGTTTATTGTTGCAAATTTTAATTCTCACATTCTCTAATCTATATCCTACATGTTTTCAAATCAAATATGAATTGAATTAAACAATATTTATAATGCATATTAATTTCCCTAATTAATTACCAAACACTAATTCTTTTGATTTTCTTAAAGCCTAACCTATTAACAAATCCCAAGTGTCCAAATAACCCAATTCATCACATGTTTACTAATCTATTTTTCAATCAAACCAAATTAAACAAAGATTTATGCTGATCTTACCCTTAATAAAATACTTTAATCTTTAATTAATTGTGATTTTTAACTAAAACGGGTTTATAGCTAATTATACTCAACTTTTACACAATTTTTACCATTAATTCTTCTCAACATACCATTAGGAACCAAAATAAACGAAAATTACAAAATTAAACAACTTGCTTACCTCAAATCTACACTTTCTCTCTCTAGATTCTCTCTCTAACCCAAGTTGATGCAGGTGAAATGGTGCAAAACGAGCTGCAGCCCCCCTTATAAAGGGGTCTCCAAGCAGCCAAGCATGAGGTGGCAGCCCACATGGCTGCCACCAATCCACCAAGTAGGAGGTGGCATTCCACTAACTCAATTTTCCAAAATTTGCACTTTAGTCCTTTAAGTTATCAAAAATAAAACCCATAATTGCCCATTAGTCCTTTAGGTTTTCATAACCCTAATTAGTCCCTAAGAACCTAATAAGCATGCTTAGATCATTAACTAATCCCACTTAACCTTAATCAAAGTTTAATTCATAATTAAACATGATTAGCACTAAACTAGTTTGAACATCTAATTAAGCAAGCTTAAGTTAAGTACTAAAATAATCATTATTGCCTATTTAATTCATTAGTACTAGGTGTTACAGCATCCCACTTCCTTCAGTTTGTTTAGGGTATCCCTCATCCTTCACCTCATAATCAGGATGTCATCCTAGGTTCTATCTAAACATAATCAATTGTTCCCGAGATTGGTCATCATTGGAATGCGATTCATAGTTCAATTCATTTTCATTCTTAGTTTGCTTAGTTTCAAATCATTGAGATTCTATTCTTGGTTTTATCTAAGCTAATTCATTTGTTCTTTAGATTGCTCATCATTGGACCATAATTCTTGGTTCTATCTCTATTCATTCTTAGTTCCTTTAGTTACCCATCATTGGGTTACTATCCTAGTTTTAATCTAAGTTTAGTTGTTTCATCCTCTTTTTTCTCATCACTAGGACGTCATCCTAGGTTCTATCTATATCCAATTTGAGTTAAATTTGTGTTTGATCATCTGCATACCATCCTAGGTTCTACCTAAGCTTAGTTGGTTGTTTGTTATATTTCTTATCATTGTGATGTCATCCGAGTTTCTATCTAGGTTTTTTCTTGGTTCCTTTGGGTTCCAAGCATTTGGATGCAATCCTAGGTTTGGCCTATAATCATTGTCCGTTCCTTTGCTGCCCATCATAGTGATTAATCTATAAGCCTATTCATATGTTCCTTCTGTTTCTCATAATTAGGACGCCATTCTATGGGTTTCATCAAGTTTCTTTCAGGTATTCTCCTTCCTCAATTGTTGTTAGAGTATTCACTTTGCTCTATTTTTTTAGGGAATGTCTGTTCACTTGGCTACAAACTACCTTGATTTAGTTTAGTCCATCGCCCTTCCTTCAGTTTCTTAGGTCATACATCTTCATGGAGATTTTTAATTCATTCCCTTTCCTAGAGTTTGTTTAGACAAACCAACTTCCTTCAATTCTTTTAGGGCATACCCTTCCCTAGGAATTAGTTGGTTGTTTGTTATTGTTCTCATCATCGTGATGTCATCCTAGGTTCGGCCTATGTTCACTGTTCGTTCCTTTGGTTTCTCATAATCAGGACTCCATCCTATGAGTTTGTTTAAGGATATGCCCTATTCCTTGAGTTTCATTTCGGGCATCCCCTTCCTTAAGTTCGTTTAGGGTATTCCCCCTCATTGAGTTTATTTCGGGCATCCTCTTTCCTCGAGTGTTATTTGGGTATTCCCATTCCTCCATTTTTTTTAGGACATTCCTATTCATTGGGCTATCAAACTACCTTGATTTAATTTAGTCCATCGCCCTTCCTTCAGTTTCATAGGCCATCCATCTTCATGGAGATTTTCAATTCAATCCCATTCCTAGAGTTTGTTTAGACCACCCAACTTCCTTCAATTCTTTTAGGGCATACCCTCCTTCCCTAGGGATTACTTAGCAGACTCCCACTTCCTTTAGTGTAGTAGGGCATCCCCATGCAGTAGTTTCTTTAGCGCAACTCCATTTCTTGAGGGTTTTTAGCACAACCGTTTTTCTTAGGATTGGGCATCCCCCTTGCTAGAGTTTGTTTGTGGCATGCCCTTTCTATGAGTCTTATTAGTGAATCCCCCTTCTTAATGTTCATTTACGACGTTCTTCTTCCATTGGCTCTTTAAAGGGCATCCCGCTTGGTCAAATTTGCTTAGAGCATCCTTCATTTACTTTTTGAAGACAATTCCCTTCATTAAGTTTATTAAGGGCATCGTTTAGGCCATCCCATTTCCTTAAGTTTTTCGAGAGTATCCCTCATCCTTCACCCCATAATCAGGATGTCATCCTAGGTTCTATCTAAACATAATCATTTGTTCCTGAGATTGCTCATCATTGGAACGCCGTTCATAGTTTTATTCATTTTGATTCTTAGTTGATTTAGTTTCACATCATTGAGTTGCCATCATAGATTCTATTTAAGCTAATTCATTCGTTCTTTTGATTGCTCATCTTTGGACCAGAATTCTTGGTTCTATCTTTTTTTCATTCTTAGTTCCTCTAGTTACCCGTGATTGGGTTACTATCCTAGTTTTAATCTAAGTTTATTCGTTTGTTCCTCTGATTGCTGATAACTAGCCAAGCTTAATTTGAGTTAATTTTATATCCAATTTGAGTTAATTTTGTGTTCGATCGTCTGCCTACCATCCTAGGTTCTAGCCAAGCTTAGTTGGTTGTTTGTTATTGTTCTCATCATCGTGATGTCATCCTACGTTTGGCCCATGTTCATTGTTCGATCCTTTGGTTTCCCATCATTGTCAACTATTTAAGCTTATTTGTATGTTCCTTTGGTTTCTCATAATTAGGACTCCATCCTATGAGTTTGTTTAAGGATATGCCCTATTCCTTGAGTTTCATTTCGGGCATCCCCTTCCTTAAGTTCGTTTAGGGTATTCCCCCTCATTGAGTTTATTTCGGGCATCCTCTTTTCTTGAGTGTTATTAGGGTATTCCCATTCCTCCATTTTTTTTAAGGACATTCCTATTCATTGGGCTATCAAACTACCTTGATTTAGTTTAGTCCATTGCCCTTCCTTCAGTTTCATAGGCCATCCATGTTCATGGAGATTTTCAATTCATTCCCATTCCTAGAGTTTTTTTAGACCACCCAACTTCCTTCAATTCTTTTAGGGCATACCCTCCTTCCCTAGGGATTACTTAGCAGACTCCCACTTCCTTTAGTGTAGTAGGGCATCCCCATGTAGTAGTTACTTTAGGGTTTTTAGCACAACCGTTTTTCTTGGTATTGGGCATCCCCCTTGCTAGAGTTTGTTTGTGGCATGCCCTTTCTATGAGTCTTATTAGTGAATCCCCCTTCTTAATGTTCATTTACAACATTCTTCTTCCGTTGGCTCTTTTAAGGGCATCCTGCTTGGTCGAATTTTTTTAGAGCATCCTTCATTTACTTTTTGAAGAGAATTCCCTTCATTAAGTTTTTTGAGGGTATCCCTCATCCTTCAACCCATAATCAGGATGTCATCCTAGGTTATATCTGAACATAATCATTTGTTCCCGAGATTGCTCATCATTGGAACGCCGTTCATAGTTTTATTCATTTTGATTCTTAGTTGATTTAGTTTCACATCATTGAGTTGCCATCCTAGATTCTATTTAAGCTAATTCATTTGTTCTTTTGATTGCTCATCTTTGGACCATAATTCTTGGTTCTATCTTCATTTCATTCTTAGTTCCTCTAGTTACGCGTGATTGGGTTACTATCCTAGTTTTAATCTAAGTTTATTCGTTTGTTCCTCTTATTTCTGATCACTAGGACGTCATCCTAGGTTCTATCTATATCCAATTTGAGTTAATTTAATATAATGATTTATTTAACTATAGGTTAAATTTCCTATCAAAATAAAAAATTATTTAAAAATTTAATATTCTTATTCTGGTGAATATGTTACAATTCAAGTTGGGCAAGCCAATGGGCCGAATTCAGGTTAAAAATAAATTTGGCACAACCTAATCTTTGGGTACAAGGTGATTAAATTTTTAGCTTAAATATCAATTACAATACTTTAACTTAAACAAACATTTTTTTAAAAGGCTCGATAATAGTGCATTTGACAATAATTTTAGAAATTACGTCTAACCTAAAATATATATATATTTTAAAAAAAATAGATGTTTAACAAAATTAAAAAATACTTTCAAAATTTTGAAAAATCATTATTGTAATTTTTTTTTAAGAAACATTAGATTGGTAATTCTCCTAAAGACACTTTCAGAAATGCTTCCACTAAAAACACGAGCCTAATAGTGACAACGAAATCATACATTTGTGATTATCCTCTCAAATTGCAATAGTGATAGACAAACGTATATCATGTTCACCCCCCCCCCCCCCCCCCCCCCCCCCCCCCGCCCCCCCCCCCCCCCCCCCCCCCAAACATGTTCCTATACCCACCTTGGGTGTGAGAGACAAACTATATTAGTGACAGATAAATCACACATTTTTATCATGCACCTATGGCCCTATACTCATGATTGACAAATCACACATTTGCTATTGCATGCATGTGGCCCTACACCTGCCATGAGAGACATAAATCATGGTAGTAGCAAACAAATCTCAATCCTCCCAAATCATAGTAGTGGTAGATAAATCATACATTTGTGTTACACATAATTAGACAAATAAATAAATGGGGGAGTGATTTCAACTCGAGACCTCTAAATAACTTAAAATCTGATTCTGTTAAGTAATTAATTTTCCTTGAAGTTTTAAGTTATCGAGAATTGGACCCATATTTTGTATATCATATTCTAACAAAAGCAATATTAGTCTAGGTTAGGCTAGTCTACATAGGTGGTCTAAAAATATTCTTGGCCTCTAACCTCCAAACCGATTTCTCCTATTGGCAAGAAATAAGTATAGTGACCAAAGAACTTGTTGTAATCCTTGGTCTGATTGAAATGTAAGCTGGCATTCCATGAATTGTTTGGGGGAATATAATTGAATTTCATTGATTCTTGTATTTGGGAGTTCAAGCCAGGCAAGACATAATAAGTTTTTGTGAGCATGTTAGATACATTAGAAATCAATACATGAGGAAGTTCAAATATGATCATTAAAAAACAGGAACTAGAAAAAAGGTATTAGAATGTGTAGTAAATTGCAAGAGACAATCTTTTGTGTTTGACTTGTTCAAAAGAAGGGATGTAAGCATGGAATCCTATAAATATACAAGCTTTCTGGTTGTCTTACCCTCAAACCCCCTCTTATTATGGGATGTTAGTTACAATTTAACCTTTTTTTTATGTCTAGCATGGACACATTGAAGAGACATCTTCCTATTTCTGGACGAGAGGGACTGCATGAGCTAAGGAAAATTGTTGAAAGGTTTGAGGAAAAGATTTATTCTGCAGCCACAAGCCAGGTATATCCATCATGCTAGTATTTACTCAACCATTCCTCAAGACCTATGAGCATTTTTTGTATCTATCCTTAGTGTAAAAGATTAAAGTGCAAAACTTGATACTATTTTATCTTACTTTTTCATTAATAATTTGATGAATTGATATATTTTTATTTTTACTTCTAATTCAGTCTGATTACCTCCTGAAAATATCTTTGAAGATGTTGACAATGGAAACAAAATCTTTTAATGTTGCAACCAATTCTCTGCCATCCAACTCTGCTAGTCACAACAAAAAATCCCTTAATGACAAGAAATCCCTTGCTAGGAAAAAAGGCCCTTAGATCCAGGTAACAACTTGAAGAAGCAATGTGTTTTTTTTTTATGAAATGCAACAATTAAAATTTTGCTTCTATGAATTGCATCAGTGGAAATTTTGCATTTTATGAATGCATTGGTGGAAATCTTGCTTTTATGAAATGCCACAATAGAAGTTTAGCTAACATATCAATATATTCTTCTTTCATTTTGTAGTTACACTTGACATGCATTACATTTATTGTGTGGACCCATGTATTATATGTGTACACACGTGTATAATTCTTTTTCTATTTCCATGGCTACACATTCCTCTTGTTAGGCAATAAAAAATTTGTGGCTGAGCTTAATTTATGCAGGACGATTTGTATTGAATAGGGTATGGAAG
Source organism: Vitis amurensis (assembly GCA_037355405.1). Taxonomy (NCBI): domain Eukaryota; kingdom Viridiplantae; phylum Streptophyta; class Magnoliopsida; order Vitales; family Vitaceae; genus Vitis; species Vitis amurensis. The sequence goes on along the minus strand of JBAPGN010000250.1, from coordinate 102,944 downwards.
TAGTCAGTGGCTGCTTCTTTCCCCCCTTCCTTTGGGTTGGAGGGATAGGGTTATGGAAAGGAGTATCAGATTAATTGGAGCAATGGTCTATGATTTGAGCTCCTGGAAGCGCAAAGGAGGGGTATGTATGGGAGTAGCTAGCTACTTCTTTTTCCCATTTCCTTTAGATTGGATTGGGGGGTAGGGATAGGGTTGTGTATCAGCATCTTGACTTGGATGATGCTTTTCACCCACGAGTGCCTATTCAGCATGCAAGCTGATGGACCAAGGTTTGATGAGAGATCATGTGAAGGCTTGGTTGCCACTCAAGCAGACAACAGACTAGCTTGTGGGGCAGCTTGACTTAGCCAACATTCAAGTGTTTGATTATAGGTCGCCAGTATTTCCCTTCAAAGAAGTAGTCCTGAGAATGGTTTCCATGAGGAATTATAATTTCTTTAGATTTTTTATTTTTTTAGAAAATTAATTATGTGTACTTAAGCACCTATGATGTGTCCCGGTATTTTTTCATTTGAATGATAAATCATTCCATATATTGTAATGGAGGTTGAGATCATGCCCTCATTTGAATGATAAATCTCACTCATTTTATAAATTGGACAATAAAAAACCACCTTCCATTTAGTCATCTTAAGTTCATGGCACAAGAGAGCTAATTCTGTTGGTTAAAATGATAAACCAGAAAAACAAATGTACTTCATGAATTTGGTGCTACATCATTTTAACATCCACTTCTCATGAACCCTTGGAAGTTGTCATCACCTATCTCAGTATGTCCTTCAAAATGCCACACACCAAGCAATTAGCCTATAGAGATCCCTGTGGTGATTTTTTACTTATTAAGAAATCCATGGCCACCATCCCATGATTCTAGAACCTCAAACTACAATCCTCTTTTATGTTACTCTACAAGCAGGAATGTTCACCAGACCTTCAAGATGCGTCAACATTAAAGGAATTTGTCATTTAATTATGGTAAGAGGCAAGTGGAGGAAAACAATCTCAGCAGAAGATTTAGCCATTGGTAAATTCTGTAACCACCAATATTTTTAGTTCCATTAACTAAAATGGAAAACCAAGCTGGAGAGATGTTATGATATCCTATATCAATTTGGGGAAGAGGTTTCTGACACTATATATGCATAGGGACTATTTGTTCCATGCCAAGTCATGGAAGCATTTTGATGATTTAAATTCATTATGATTTTGGGCTGATAATTCTTTTGGTTTCTGCAATTTCTTATTAAGTAGTATAAGCTGGATGCACTATGGATATCACTTCGATTTGTAATAGTGCAAATCCTTTCAATTTGTAATTGTTGTCATTATGGTGTGGGCCATAGCCTTGAAATTTACTTATATTTGTAGGTTTTGAATAGGTATTTGTTCCATGCCAAGTCATGATAACATTTTCATGATTATGAATTCATTATGGTTTTGGGCTAATAATTCTTTTGGTTTTTGCTATTTCTCAAGTAGTATAAGCTGGATGCACTATGGAAACCAGTTAAATTTGTAATAGTGCAAATCCCTTAATCTATTTTTTAATTAAACCAAATTAAACAAATATTTATGCTAATCTTATCATTAATAAAATACTTAAGTATTTTGCTGAAAAGAATTAACGGTATAATTTGTGTAAGAGTTGAGTGTAATTAGCTATAAACCCATTTTAGTTAAAAATCATAATTAATTAAAGATTAAAGTATTTTAGCTTAAGTATTTTATTAATGGTAACATGAATCTTTGTTTAATTTGGTTTGATTTAAAAATAGATTAGTAAACATGTGATTAATTAGGTTATTTTCACAGTTGGGATTTGTTAATAGGTTAGGCTTGAAGAAAATCAAAAGAATTAGTGTTTGGTAATTAATTGGGGAATATGAGAATTAAAAAAAAATTAATAATAGTAAGTTGTTAAAAATTAGTAAGAAAGGAAAATTTCACAAGTTTTAATTTAATAAATTTTAATGGTTAGGGAAACCTAAATTATGTTGTTTCATTTTAGTTCCTCATAAAAGGCAAAGATCGCCTACATAGAAGAAACACAAAAAGGAAACTGGTGTAAGGTAGGGAATTTTATGCTATCTTAGGGTGTATCTAATTTCTTTCCTTGAAACATTTATTGGAAATTTCATGTCATTTCTATGATTTCATAAAATGTTTTAATGTGTCATTGCATCTCGGTTTATTGTGTTGAAATGTTACATTGAGATTGGAACACATATTGGTATGAAAATTCATGGTTCAGTGTTGTGGAAATGGTTCATGGTGTTGTTGCATTAATAGAAGGATATGGAATAATCACAAATGATATTCAGAGAATTGATTGGTGGGAAGTATTTATGCGATGCTACAGGCATTATCTTTTGATATATTGTTTATGTGGGACTGTGGGTCTTTGGGTGAAAGTCCATAAAGCCCTCAAGGAAGACACTCCGATGTGGGTGTATGGGGTTGGCCCTGCTCTTGGGTATGAGTCCCAAAAGACACGGGGTATGACTTGCCCTTGGGTGATGTCCCAGAATAGTCATTTTTATATTGATCGAGTATGCTGTGGAGGATTGATATATGATGTGTAGATTGGTAGGGGTTAGCAACTTATCAATTGTGAAAGGATGGATGAGGAAAAGCAAAGATGAAACCAACAAACACATGCATACATGTTTGACACAATTACACATTTGTTAATATAAAATGTTAATCATGCATGCTATTAAACGTTTAATTCAACGCTTTTAAGGGTATGCTTAGGATGGTTCCTACTAAGTGGTGAACTCACCCTATCCCTTTCACCTCTAGACGCAGGTCAAAAGAGCTATGTAGGAAATAATGCTTGAGCAATGCTTTACGGTAATTGGATGTTGTTTGCTCGCATTGAAAGTCTTTTGAGGCCTTGCCTTTTGTATCAAAGACGGAATATTTTTGTAGGAATGATGTAATATATATATTAGTCAAGTACAATTGTAGTATGGGCTACCCGTAGTGAACAATGGGGTTTTGGTATATGTAAATTAATGTAGTACAAGTTTCTTTTGTGAAATAAAACAAATTTTGTTAACAAATAGTCACAAAGTTTAATATAGGATGTACTCTTTATAACAAGTTTTGTGTATCCTCCTTTTGCACAAAATCAAATAGGAACTTAGCATTTAAATTTTTGAGAGCACTTATATTATATTTGAGTACCAATTGTTTAGTTCGAAGAATAACAAAAACTGGGGTGTGACAGAATGAATTAAAAATCTCCATGAAAATGGATGACCTAAGAAACTGAAGGAAGGGTGATGGACTAAATCAAGGAAGGAGGATTTCCTGAAGATACTCAAGGAATAGTGCATACGCTTAAAAAAAACTCATAGGATTGTGTCCTAATTATGAGAAACCAAAGGAACATACGAATAAGCTTAGATAGTTCACAATGATGGGAAACCAAAGGAACGAACAATGAACATAGGTTGAACCTAGGATTGGATCCTAATGTTTGGAACCCAAAGGCACTAAGAACAAACCTAGATAGAAACTAGGATGACATCACAATGGTGAGAAAAGAAAGATAACAAAGAACCAACTAAGCTTAGGTAGAACCCAAAATGGTATGCAGACGATCGAACACAAAATTAACTCAAATTAGTTATGGATAGAACCTAGGATGACATCCTAGTAATGAGAAATAAGAGGGAACAAACGAATTAACTTAGATTAAAACTAGGATAGTAACCCAATGATGGGTAACTAAAGGAACTAACAATGAACAGAGATAGAACCAAGAATTATGGTCCAATGATGAGCAATCAAAAGATCAAACAAATTAGCTTAGATAAAACCTAGGATGGCATCTCAATGATGTGAAACTAAACAAACTAAGAATGAAAATGAATTGAACAATGAATGGCGTTCCAATGATGAAGAATCTCGGGAACAAATGATTATGTTTAGATAGAACCTAGGAAGACATCAAGAATATGGTGTGCATGACGAGAGATACCCTAAACGAACCTAAGGAAGTGGGATGCCCTAAACCATGCCCTTAATAAACTTAATGAAGGGAATTATGTAAACAAAGTCAAGGAAGGGGGATGCTCTAAGCAAATTCAAGTAAGCGGGATGCCCTTAAAAAGCCAATGGAAGAAGAACGTCATAAATGAACATTAAGAAGGGGGATTCACTAATAAGACTCATAGAATGGGCATGCCACAAACAAACTCTACCATGCGGGCATGCCACAAACAATCTCTACCAGGGGGGATGCATAATGCCAACAAAAGCAGTTGTGTTGAACAAACTACTGGATGGGGATGGCCGACTACACTAAAGGAAGTAGGAGACTGCTTAGTAATCCCTAGGAAAGGGTATGCCCTAAAAGAATTGAAAGAAGGTTGTTGGTCTAAACAAACTCTAGGAAAGGGAATGAATTAAAGAAAATCAAGGTAGTTTGCTAGCCCAATGAACAGGAATGTCTTAAAAAAAAAAATAGATGAATGGGAATACCCTTATAACACTCGAGGATAGAGGATGCCAATAAACTCAATGAAGGGGATGCCCGAAAACAACTCAAGGAAGGAGGATTTCTTGAAGATACTCAAGGAATTGTGCATACACTTAAAAAATCTCATAGGATTGTGTCCTAATTATGAGAAACCAAAGGAACATACGAATAAGCTTAGATAGTTCACAATGATGGGAAACCAAAGGAACAAACAATGAACATAGGTCGACCCTAGGATTGGATCCTAATGTTTGGAACCCAAAGGCACTAAGAATAAACCTAGATAGAAACTAGGATGACATCACAATGGTGAGAAACATAACAAACAATCAACTAAGCTTAGGTAGAACCTAGGATTGTATGCAAACAATCGAACACAAAATTAACTCAAATTAGATATGGATAGAACCTAGGATGACATCCTAGTAATGAGAAATAAGAGAGAACAAACGAATGAACTTAGATTAAAACTACAATAGTAACCCAATGACACGTAACTAAAGGAACTAAGAATGAACAGAGATAGAACCAAGAATTATGGTCCAATGATGAGCAATTGTCGCACCCCTATTTTGTTTATTCTTCAAACTAATCAATTGATACTCAAATACAGTATAAATGCTCTCAAAAAATAAAATGTTGAGTTCCTACTTGATTTTGACAATTATATATATTACATCATTCCTACAAAAAGATTCAGTCTTTAATACAAAGGCAAAGCCTCAAAAGACCTTCAATTGAGCAAACACCATCCAATCACAGTAAAGCATTGCCCAAGCATTATTTCCTGCATAGGTCTTTTGACTTGCATCTAAAGGTAGAAAGGATAGGGTGAGTTCATAACTCAGTGGGAAAGTTTACATCAATCCAAAGCATACTTTTAAAAACCTTGAATTAAACATTTAAAGCATGGATGATAAACATTTTATAACCATTAACAAATGTGAAATCAAGACAAACATGTATGCATGTGTTTGCTAGTTTCATCCTTGCTTTTCTCCATCTATCTTTTCACAACTAATAAATTGTTGACTCCCAAAAATCTACACATCAGATATCCATGCTCCACAAGATACTCGATCAATAATAATGACTATTCTGGGACCTCACCCAAGGGCAAGTCATACCCTGTGTCTTTTAGGACTCATACCCAAGGGCAGGACCAATCCCGTGTCTTTTGGGACTGATACCCAAGGTCAGGACCAACCCCGTGTCTTTAGAGACTAAAACCCAAGGGCAGGACCAACCCCATACACCCACATCGGAGTGTCTTCCTCGAGGGCTTTAGGGACTTTCACCCAAAGACCCACAGTCCCACGTAAACAATAGATAAAAAGATAATGCTTGTTGCACCACATGGACACTTCCCACCAACCAATCCTCTAAATATCATCCGTGATTGTTCCATATCCTTCTTGCCATGCAACCACACCATAGACCATTTTCACAACATAGAACCATGAATCTCCACACCAATATGCCTTCCAATCTCAATGTAACATTTCAACACAATAAACTGAGATGCCATTCACATTAAAACATTTCATGAAATCATAGAAATGACATGAAATTTCCAATAAATGTTTCAAGGAAAGAATTCAGATACACTATGGGATAACATAAAATTCCCTACCTTACACCGACTTCCTTTTTGTGTTTCTTCTAAGTAGGTGATCTTTGCCTATTACAAGGAATTGAAATGAAACAACATAATTTAGGTTTCCTAACCATGAAAATTTATACAGTTTACTGCTGCTAATTTTCAATTCTCATATTCTCTAATCTATATACCTACAGGTTTTCAAATCAAATTTGAATTGAATTAAACAATATTTACAATGCATATTAATTTCCCTAATTAATTATCAAACACTAATTGTTTTGATTTTCTTAAAGCCTAACCCATTAACAAATCCCAACTGTCCAAATAACCTAATTAATCACATGTTTACTAAACTATTTTTCAATCAAACCAAATTAAACGAAGATTTATGCCTATCTTACCATTACTAAAATACTTAAGTTAAAATATTTAATCCTTAATTAATTGTGATTTTTAACTAAAACATGTTTATAGCTAATTAAAGGAAAACTTTTACACAAATTTTACCGTTAATTTGTTTCAACATACCATTAGGAACCAAAATAAACAAAAATTACAAAATTAAATAACTTGCTTACCTCAAATCTACACTTTCTCTCTCTAGATTCTCTCTCTAACCCAAGTTGATGCAAGTGAAATGGTGGAAAACGAGTTGCAGCCCCCTTATAAAGGGGTCTCCATGCAACCAAGCACGAGGCCACCAATCCACCCAAGTAGGAGGTGGCATTCCACTAACTCCAATTTCCAAATTTTGCACTTTAGTCCTTCAAGTTATCAAAAATAAAAACCATAATTGCCCATTAGTCCTTTAGGTTTTCATAACCCTAATTAGCCCCTAAGAATCTAATAAGCATGCTTAAGTCATTAACTAATCCCACTTCACCTTAATCAAAGTTGAATTCATAATTAAACAAGATTAGCACTAAACTAGTTTTAACATCTAATTAAGCATGCTTAAAGTTAAGTACTAAGATAATCATTACTACCTATTTAATTGATTTAGTACTAGGTATTACAATAAAATTCCCTACTTTACACCGACTTCTTTTTTCTGTTTCTTCTAAGTAGGCGATCTTTGCCTATTACGAGGAATTGAAATGAAACAACATAATTTAGGTTTCCTAACCATGAAAATTTATACAGTTTATTGCTGCTAATTTTCAATTCTCATATTCTCTAATCTATATACCTACAGGTTTTCAAATCAAATTTGAATAAAATTAAACAATATTTACAATGCATATTAATTTCCCTAATTAATTACTAAACACTAATTGTTTTTATTTTCTTAAAGCCTAACCCATTAACAAATCCAAAGTGTCCAAATAACCTAACTAATCACATGTTTACGAATCTATTTTTCAATCAAACCAAATTAAACAAAGATTTATGCTTATCTTACCATTAATAAAATACATAAGTTAAAACACTTTAATCCTTAATTAATTGTGATTTTTAACTTAAACTTGTTAATAGCTAATTACACTCAACTTTTACACAAATTTTACCGTTAATTATTTTTAGCATACCATTAGGAACCAAAATAAACAAAAATTACAAAATTAAACAACTTGCTTACCTCAAATCTACATTTTCTCTCTCTAACCCAAGTTGTTGCAGGTGAAATGGTGGAAAACGAGCTGCAACTCCCTATAAAGGGGTCTCCATGCAGCCAAGCACGAGGTGGCAGCCCACATGGCTGCCACCAATCCACCCAAGTAGGAGGTGGCATTCCACTAACTCCAATTTCCCAATTTTGCACTTTAGTCCTTCAAGTTATTAGAAATAAAATCCATAATTGCTCATTAGTCCTTTCGGTTTTCAAAACCCTAATCAGCCCCTAAGAATCTAATAAGCATGCTTAAGTCATTAACTAATCCCACTTAACCTTAATCAAAGTTTAATTCATAATTAAACAAGATTAGCACTAAACTAGTTTTAACATCTAATTAAGCATGCTTAAAGTTAAGTAATAAGACAATCATTATTGCCTATTTAATTCATTAGTACTAGGTGTCACAGCAATCAAAAGAACAGACAAATTAGCTTAGATAGAAGAACCTAGGATGGCATCTCAACGATGTGAAACTAAACAAACTAAGAAAGAAAATGAATAGAACTATGAATGGCGTTCCAATGATGAGGAATCTTGGGAACAAATGATTATGTTTAGATAGAAGCTACGATGACATCCTGATTATGGGGTGAAGGGCGAAGGATACCCTAAACCAACTTAAGGAAGTGGGAAGCCCTAAACAATGCCTTAATAAACTTAATAAAGGGAATTCTCTAAACAAAGTCAAGGAAGGGGGATGCTCTAAGCAAATTCGAGTAAGCGGGATGCCCATAACAAGCCAATGGAAGAAGAATGTCATAAATGAACATTAAGAAGCGGGATTCAGTAATAAGACTCATAGAAAGGGCATGCCACAAACAAACTCTAGCAATGGGGATGCCCAATCCCAACAAAAGCGGTTGTGCTAAAAAACCTCAAGAAATGGAGTTACGCTAAACAAACTTTTGGATGGGGATGCCCTACTACACTAAAGGAAGTGGGACTTTTCTAAGTAAGCCCTAGGAAAGGGTATGCCCTAACAAAATTGAAGGAAGTTGGTTGGTCTAAACAAACTCTAGGAACATGAATGAATTAAAAATCTCCATGGAGATGGATGACCTAAGAAACTGAAGGAAGGGTGATGGACTAAAGTAAATCAAGGTAGTTTGATAGCCCAATGAATAGGAACGTCCTAAAAAAAAATAAAGGAATGGGAATACCCTAATAGCACTCGAGGAAAGAGGATGCCCTAAATAAACTCAATGAAGGGGAATACCCTAAACAAACTTAAAGAAGGGGATGCCCGAAAACAATTCAAGGAAGGAGGATGTCCTGAACATACTCAAGGAATAGGGCATACCCTAAAACAAACTCAAGAAAGGGGAGATGTGCTAAACATACTAAAGGATGTGGGCATAACCTAAACAAATGCAAGGACTAGGAATTCTATAAAGAAACTATGAGATGGGGAGGAGGAGATGCCTCAATAACATTGAAGAAAAGGGGATGATCTAAACATAGATAAGGAAGGTGGCTGCCATAAATTAACTGAATGAAGGGGGGATGTCTTAAACAAAATAATAAGTAAGGTTCTTCAAGTTTTGAGGAACTATTTTGACAACATTCTATTTTAATTTTCATGCAAAATGAGGTTGTTGTAGTTGCGGCAAGGAGGTTGGAGGATAAGAATGCAATGGTAAGAAAATCTGCATTGAATTTATTTTTCATGATGTTGCAGCATAACTCTTTTAGGCCACAACTTCATATAGCTTTTTTTCAAGCAGCCTTAGAGCAGTAGAAGAAGTTGAGTGACCTTCAACAAATTGATGTATATGGAGTCATGTGCGCGAAGGAAGCTATTTCCGGTGTTTCTACTGAGAAGAACTTGATTGGCCGCTATACACCTTTCCAATCAAAGCTTTGTAGAAATTAAATTGTATTCTAATGTTGAATGAATATTGTAAGTAATTTTCTTCTAGATATCTTTGGAAAATAGATTTCCAGTAGATTTAGGTGGAGTCTCAGGTGTTCTTTATGCTATTATTTCAATTATATTTTCATTCTATCATATTATAATATGCATCTTTTTATCATGTCAAGTTTTTACATGTATTCGTTATAAGATATAATATGAGGGCTCCTTGTATTTCATTTAACATTGTGTATGTTTGAACTGGTTTTATTTCCTAATATACTCATATTGGAAACATACTTCATTAAGTCTTTTAGGTTAGATGTAATTTTTCATTGTCCTTTACAAAGGTGAAAATATTGTTATTATTTTTTTTCCATAGTGATATTTCAAATTTGAATTTCATTTTTCTTTTTAATTCTACTTAGGTACATATATTGTTTTGTGCATTGGTGTCTTGGACATTCATGCACACATAGATGCAATATCATTGGCTATATCCAAAAGGTTTTTGTTCTAATTCTTCTTGTCAAAAAAATCATTCTCAGTTTGCTTTCTAGCCAGTCAAAAACTGCATTCATTATTTAAGCAAGATACTGTAAATCTCTACCATTTGATTTTATACACTTCCTTTGATTTGATTTCCCATAAGGGTATACTTCTTACTGCATTAGCATGTTTTTAAAGAACAAGGAGATTGTCATTGTATTCTACCTAGTCATTCTGGTACTAGTTGTTGCTGCAACAACATGTGGGATATCTAAAGGTGCTTTTCATTTTGATTTCTCAAATAGCTTTATTTCTTCGTTTGTCCTGTAATATTTCCAAGGCGATGTCACTTTGTTTGATGAAAAAGTTTCAAACCAACTACTATGTACTTTGTGACGTGGTTTTTGGCTACTATCGAGACTTGTCTTCGGTTGTAGATGTTAGACAATGGGAAAATATATTTCATGTTGCTTGTCTTGTCTAGCATTCACCCAAAAGGGTATTAAAATGCTCCTGGAGTCTATCAAGAAACATATGAGAATGCCCTATATGAAGATTCTGTGATGGACTATCTCCAAAACATGATTGGCAAGGTATTAATTTATTGTTCTTGCTTTACCACATTGGCAATAAATCTTTAATAATGTGTGTTTTTTCACACTAACTAAAACCAAGGATGAAAATATCGGTAATCACAGATATATCAGTACTTCGATTTTATAAATATATCAATGGATATTTTGACATAAAATATCGGTGGACCTAAAATTGACCAAAAACTTATAAAAATACAAAATAAAACTTTTAGAAATGAAATTAAAAGTATAATAGACATTTTAAAGTTATCTTGTTGAATAAATTAATGTATATATATAATATTATACGTGTCAATAAAAAATATAAATTTGATAAGTGTATCTTGATTATTAAATTATATTAAATATTATTTTATCATTAAATTGTGATATTTGATTATAATATATTTCGGTGGATATTTTGACACAAAATATCTGTAGACCTAAAATTGATCAAAACTTATAAAAATATAAAATAAAACTCCTAGAAATGAAATTAAAAAAAAAAAGACATTTTAAAGTTATTTCTTTCGAATAAATTGATATATATATATATATATATATATATATATATATATATATATATATATATATATATATATATATATATATATACATATATATATAATATTGTACATGTTAATAAAAAATATAAATTTGATAAGTGTACATTGATTATTAAATTATATAAAATATTATTTCATGATAATATTGTGATATGTGATTATAATATGTTTAATTTTAAAATCTACTTAATATTAAAATTATGATATATTATAACATAAATGATGATAAATGTATAAATTTTTAATATATTAATAATATTAAAAACACTATGAATAAAATTATGATATATTTTTACTAATCAATTAAATGAAAATTTTTCATTTAATTATAAATAGTTATAATTAATTTGTTATTTAAAGTGTTTTTTTAATATTTTATTTATATCCTAAGTTTTGATATATATTTCTTTAGTGCATATTACTAATCAAAGGGCAAGTTTGCCCTAGTGGAGCTGGGGATGAATTCTGAACCTTTTGTTGGGGGTTCGAATCCCCCAACAACAGCGAAAAACAGCTCAGTTTTGAGCTTTGACCGCGTTGACCAAGCTTTGACCACCGATATATCCGTGTAATATATCGTGTTGACACCCACCGACACATCGATATTTCAGTGATATTTTCTTCCCTGACTAAAACTAGAGTCGGAGGTTCACAAAACTGGAGTTGAAGTCTTGCATTTAGGAGTTATTGAGGAAGCTTAATGAATTGCACATAGAACAAGAGGTTACTGCAATAAATGCCTAAGTAAATAAACAAAAAGTTGGTAGCTTGGAAAGTTTTATGGTAGCCAAGACCAGTGCAAAAGAATGTCAAGAAGCCGATATTGTTGAAGGTAGAAGCATTAATCCTTTGCTTGATTCCATATTCTCTATGATTCTTTGTAGTCGCTTGATCTGTTCCTTGTGCCTTGTTGAAATTTTTTAGCAAGCTATCTCCCCATCCATTGTTATTAAAACTTTATTTGAAGTTTGCTTATCCAATAGTCTATTGTACCTAGAAACACAAAATGCTAAACAGTGCTTGTCCTAAGGCAGGTTTGAGGCTCATGTATGTACAAATATAACAAGGAGAAAACAATCCATATCATCGTTGAGCTGGTCTAAACACTTGTGGTTCATTGTTTTCTATGATATCAACTTAATATATTGTTGTTTGAAGCCCTTTCTAAGTTGTGCATAGGGTAGTTTTCTATGATGTGAAAATTATTATCTTTTGAAATAATTTGAAGGTTGATATCCAAAATGTCCATTAGAATTTTTTTAAACCCTCCCTAGCTAAAGATTTATTGTTATTTATGAATTTGGTAACCCTTTTCTTTCTACTAATAATAAGTAATTTCATATGGTAGACGACACACCATTATAAAGAGGGATGCACATTGATTTTTTTTTTTTTTTTTATGGCAATGACATATCCTATTTATAGTAGAAATTCTAAATGGTGTATTTAACACCTCTCTTTTGGGTTTAGAAATTTTGTTTAACAAATTTTGCACTTAAACTATTTGACGTGTGAGTTATTGAGTTTATTTCTGTTTTTTTTTTTTTTTTTTTTATCTTTTCCTACTAATGAAAAATAAATTAGATTTTATTACCCATTTCTAAAGGGAAATGCCTTATCTTATTAATGAAAAATAGATTATATTTATTTATGGGATTCTAAAGGGAAATACAAAATCTTAATGAATTTAAGTTAAAATTACCTTAACTTTATTAAATTTAAGTAGAAAAGTTTATTTTTTAAAATAAAAAATGATGTATTTTACAAACTCAGGTATTTCTATTTGGATATAGTCATATACTTACGTGCTATGGAAGCACTTACTAGTATATATATTACAGACATAGTCATAAGCTTATGTGCACTTACTAATATATATATTATGGACATAGTCATAACCTTATGTGCACGTAGACACTTACTAGTATATAATTTTTTTTCATTTAAAGTGAGATATAAATCAAACATCTTGTAACTTTGCAAAAAACTTCAAAATAGGGTTTGTTAATTTAATGATAAAAAATAATTTTATTTTATTATAACATGATTTTTGTAATAGTCAACACGATTATGAACATGGAAAAAAAATGATAAATGAAAAGTAATCAAGTGTGAAAAAAAAAAATAGCACTTGAGGTTTAAGTTAAAACCATCTTCTCTAAGTATCTATTTTAGTGCAAAGTACATCCAGCATCTCTCCAAAAAATAAAAAATAAAAGATTTATGTACTTATCTACAACCATTCCAAAATCCAATTTAAGATGTGGATCATTATTACCCCCATTAACTCTCTAAAAACTCCCCAAATTTATATGAAAAATGGCAAACCCATAATTATAGGTATTAATAGTAAATAAATTTTTTATTTAAAATATTGTTCATATTTTGCATCAGATTGTAAATGTCTTTTGTTGCTCACTCTTCTCTCTCCTATCGAGGAGAAAACAAAAGCAAAAGCAGAGCCGAAAGCTCAGACACAATTCTACTCGTACAATCCATGCTTTTCGGTGTAACCCATGGCTGAAATTTCATGATGCAACTCCTTGTCATCGTCACCTGAGATCCTAATCCCTAATCTGTAATCACCTCTGGCTCTCTCCTACTCTCCTTCTTCGTAATTATTGTTACTTTTTTCTGGGTTTTTGTTGGGTGGATCTCGTTTTCTTGTTTTCGAATACTCGGATTTGGAACCATCAGTATTGTTTGGTGAGAATGGGATTTTTTTTTTGGGTTTCTGGTTTGGTTCCAAAGAAAAGCTGGGGAATATATAAGAAATGGAAGTTTTTGGTTCAAAGTCTAGTTTTTTTTAAAATAAAAAATAAATAATGCATTCCTCTATGTTTTCAGTCCAAACAAGGGTTTAATAATTTTGAATTTTTTTTTGTTTTGACTAATATTTGCATCCGGATTTTGCTTTGCATGGCAAGTATTTTCAGGTTTGGTGTTTATTTAATGCTTTTGTTAAGATAATTGTGTGTTTGGTTGCGGAGAAAATCATGGAAAAGAAAAGAATTGATTCTTACGGCTTATTTGATTCAGTTTCTTGAAAATAAAAAATAAAAAATGAACTCCCTTCAACCAACAAATGATTCAAGGAAAGATATTAGATATACACCATAGAATAGCATAAAATTCCCTACCTTACACCAATTTCCTTTTTGTGTTTCTTCTATGTAGGCGATCTTTGCATATTACGAGGAACTAAAATAAACAACATAATTTAGGTTTCCTAACCATTAGAATTTATACATTTAAAAGTTATGAAATTTTTCTTTCTTACTAATTTTTAACAACTTTCTGTTATTAATTTTTTTTAATTCTCATATTCCCCAATTAATTACCAAACACTAATTCTTTTAATTTTCTTAAAGCCTAACCTATTAACAAATCCTAAGTGTCCAAATAACCTAATTAGTCACATGTTTACTAATCTATTTTTCAATTAAACAAAGATTCATGTTGATCTTACCATTAATAAAATACTTAAGCTAAAATACTTTAATCCTTAATTAATTGTGATTTTTAACTAAAATAGGTTTATAGCTAATTACACTCAACTTTTACACAAATTTTACCGTTAATTCTTTTTAGCATACCATTAGGAACCAAAATAAACGAAAATTACAAAATTAAACAACTTGCTTACCTCAAATCTACACTCTCTCTCTCTAACCCAAGTTGCTGCAGGTGAACTAGTGCAAAACGAGCTGCAGCCCCTTTTAAAGGGGTCTCCATGCAGCCAAGCACGAGGTGGTAGGCCACATGGCTGCCACCAATCCACCCAAGAAGGAGGTGGCATTCCACTAACTTCAATTTCCCAATTTTGCACTTTAGTCCTTCAAGTAATAAAAAATAAAACCTATAATTGCCCATTAGTCCTTTAGGTTTTCATAACCCTAATCAGTCCCTAAGAACCTAATAAGCATGCTTAAGTCTTAACTAATCCCACTTAACCTTAATCAAAATTTATATCATAATTAAACATGATTAGCACTAAACTAGTTTTAACATCTAATTAAGCACGCTTAAAGTTAAGTACTAAAATAATCCTTATTGCCTATTTAATTCATTAGTACTAGGTATTACACAGAGAGTGACTCTCTTGTCCTATGATGTGAGGTGAGAGTGAAATAAAACTTTCTAGGAGAATGAACTTCTTTTGTAGATGTTGAGCTATGGTGAGCAACCCCCTGTTCCAAACCCCACCCCACCCCCTAAAGCGTGAACTTTGTGACTTGTGAGTACTTGGTTAGCACCCTTGTTTTAGGCATCCTATATTGGACTTGTTTTACTTATAAAAATCTCATTGTAACCCTACTTTAGTTTTGTTATGATAATTTACCAATATGTTTGTATCAATATATTAGACCTCTTCTTTTGCAGCATTAGATTGAAGGGAAGATATAAATCTATTTTGCATTTATTTGCTAACATGGATGGGTTGTTATGTAAGATTGTTGTATGATGGTGATGCTGGTAATGCATCAACATGCAATTTTAGCAAAAAGTATATAACTTGTTAAGGAAGAATTTATTCAGTTATAGACAGTGTGTTCTTTATATGTAGCATATGTTTCTTCTACATGTCACTATAAATGGATGCAGAATATTGGTGATTGTTCCCTTGCCCTATAATTAGCTAACTAGAAGTGGTGAGGACATACATACATGGTAAAGAACACAAGTTTTGATGATTCATGTTAGTTATATTGGATCTCCATTTCCCTTCCATCACAACTCTTAGTGAAAAGTGCAGAGAGGACAAACCGTGAGCAGAACCCTTCCTTCTATTTAAGCCCATGTCCCATAGAATTATGTCAATATGACCTAGCTTTGGCATTCATTAAAGATGGAGAACATCATTTCAAGATGAACGTTGTTACAACTTTTCTACTCAAGACACAATTTCTTTAATTGCATTCCAGATACAAGCATGCCATTATTATGTTGTGATTGGTTAGTCAATTGGAACCTTAGATACTACCTTAATAGTGTAAAGGTACTTCCTTAATGTACCTTAGGTAAAACCTAGTTAAATTTCCCTTTAACTAATTAAAAGCGATTTTCTCAACAAAAAAAGGTAGTAATATTTATTTATTATAATATTGAAATTTCTATTTATAAAAGTTTATAGTAAAATATAAACAATTTATTTAGGAGGTGTTGGGATATACTTCTCGAGGAAAACATTTTTTTTTTCTTTTGGGTCCTTGGGCTTTTTAGGATGAGGTTAAAAAAATAATTGGAGGGCCCAACTAAAAATAGAAGCCCATTGGGTACTTTCATTCCCTTGGTTCGATGCCTATTTTGAGGAATTTAATTCTTAGCCCAACCTGGCCCATATATTTTTAAGGGGTTCAGGTTGGGCAAGCCAATGGGCCGAATTCAAGTCAAAATTAAATATGACACAACCCAATCTTTGGGTACATGGTGATTAAATTTTTAACTTAAATATCAATTACAATACTTTAACTTAAACAAATTGAAGGAAAAAAAAGAAATAAAGAAATAAAGGAAAACCAATTTGTGTCCCATATTAAAGTTTTCAAAAAATTATTTATATTTTAAATTATTATTTAATATAAAAAATAATTAAAAACACCTAAGATTTGTTCTAAAAATAATAATTAAAAACATTTTTATATTTTTAAAAACAATTTTAAAAATTAAAATGAAATAAAAAATAATTTTTAGAAACACAAGTAGGAATTTTTTTCACCTATATATTTTTTTTTAAAAAATAAAAATAAAAATATGGGTATGTTTGATTATGTTTTTTAAAACTTGTTTTTAAGGTAAAGAATAAAAAATAGTTTTTAAAAGCAATTTTCAGAAAATATGCCAAACGGGTCCTAAGATTGCTTAATTAGGGTTTTTCTATAAAAGATGAAAAATATTAAAATTTTGTTTTTAAATAATATAATGATTTATTTAACTATAGGTTAAATTTCCTATCAAAATAAAAAAATTATTTAAAATTTTAATATTCTTATTCTGGTGAATATGTTACAATGATAAATACTTAGATATTATTTTTCAAACTTAAGGTAATTTTAAATCATAATTAACCAAATTCCTTAAACTACTTTCTAATTAAATTTCCCTTGAACAAATTAACAGCGATTTTCTAAAAAAAAAAATGGCAGTAATATTTATTTATTATAATATCGAAATTTTTATTTATAGAAGTGTATAGTAAAATATAAACAATTTATTTAGGAGGCGTTGGGATTTACTTTTCAAAGAAAATAATTTTTTTTTTCTTTTGGGTCCTTGGGCTGTTTAGGATGAGGTTAAAAAAAAATTTAGAGGGCCCAAATAAAAATACAAGCATTGGATCCTTTCATTCCAACAAACAGAAGACCGAAAAGGCCCAACTAAAATGCAAGCCCATTTGGGTACTTTCATTCCCTTGGTTGGATGCCTATTCTGAGGAATTTAATTCTTAGCCCAACCTGGCCCAAATATTTTTAAGGGGTTTAGGTTTGAGCTTTGCTTTTATTTGAGGTAAGGCTTAAAATTCAAGTTGGGCAAGCAAATGGGCCGAATTCAGGTTAAAAATAAATTTGGCACAACCTAATCTTTGGGTACAAGGTGATTAAAATTTTAACTTAAATATCAATTACAATACTTTAACTTAAACAAATTAAAGGACAAAAAAAAAAAAAAAAAAAACCAATTTGTGTCCCATATTAAAGTTTTCAAAAAATTATTTATATTTTAAAATATTATTTGATATAAAAATAATTAAAAACACCTAAGATTTGTTCTAAAAATAATAATTTATTTTTAAAACAAATTTTCAAAAATTTATATTTGTCGAAAGTTTGTTAAACCTGTTTTTCAAGTTAGAATTTAAAAATAATAATAATAATTGAAAACCATTTTTGTTGTAAATAACAAAAAAAAAACCATTTAAAAAAATATTTTCAAGTTAGTTTCAAAATTTATATATATATATATATATATGTAATTTTTTTTAAAAAAAAGGCTCGATAATAGTGCATTTGACAGTAATTTTAGAAATTATTGTTAACCTAAAAATTTTTTTTTTTTAAAAAAGTAGATGTTTAACAAAATTAAAAAATACTTTCAAAATTTTGAAAAATCATTATTGTAATATTTTTTTTATAAGAAACATTAGATTGGTAATTCTCCTAAAGACACTTTTAGAAATGCTTCCACTAAAAACACGAGCCTAATAGTGACAAAGAAATCATACATTTGTGATCATCCTCTCAAATTGCAATAGTGATAGACAAATAGTGATAAACATGTCCCTATACCCACCCTGGGTGTGAGAGACAAACCATATTAGTGACAAATAAATCACACATTTTTATCATCCACCTATGGCCACCCATGATTGACAAATCACACATTTGCTATTGCATGCATGTGGCCCTACACCTGCCATGAGAGACATAAATCATGGTAGTAGCAGACAAATCTCAATCCTCCCAAATCATAGTAGTGGTAGATAAATCATACATTTGTGATTACACATAATTAGACAAATAAATAAATGGGGGAGTGATTTCAACTCGAGACCTCTAAATAACCTAAAATTTTATTCTGTTAAGTAATTAATTTTCCTTAAAGTTTTAAGTTATCAAGAATTGGACCCATATTTTGTATATCATATTCTAAAAAAAGCAATATTAGTCTAGGTTAGGCTAGTCTACATAGGTGGTCTAAAAATATTCTTGGCCTCTAACCTCCAAATCGATTTCTCATATTGGCAAGAAATAAGTATAGTGACCAAAGAACTTGTTGTAATCCTTGGTCTAATTGAAATGTAAGCTGGCATTCCATGAATTGTTTAGGAGAATATAATTGAATTTCATTGATTCTTGTATTTGGGAGTTCAAGCCAGGCAAGACATAATAAGTTTTTGTAATCATGTAAGGTAGGGAATTTTATGCTATCCCATAGTGTATCTGATTTCTTTCCTTGAATCATTTATTGTAAATTTCATGTCATTTCTATGATTTCATCAAATGTTTTAATGTGTCATTGCATCTCGGTTTATTGTGTTGAAATGTTACATTGATTCTTGTATTTGGGAGTTCAAGTCAGGCAAGACATAATAAGTTTTTGTGAGCATGTTAGATACATTAGAAATCAATACATGAGGAAGTTCAAATATGATCATTAAAAAACAGGAACTAGAAAAAAGGTATTAGAATGTGCAGTAAATTGCAAGAGAGAATCTTTTGTGTTTGACTTGTTCAAAAGAAGGGATGTAAGCATGGAATCCTATAAATATACAAGCTTTCTGGTTGTCTTACCCTCAAACCCCCTCTTATTATGGGATGTTAGTTCCTTTCCTTAAATTTTTTTTTCTAT
Source organism: Vitis amurensis (assembly GCA_037355405.1). Lineage (NCBI taxonomy): Eukaryota > Viridiplantae > Streptophyta > Magnoliopsida > Vitales > Vitaceae > Vitis > Vitis amurensis. The sequence goes on along the minus strand of JBAPGN010000250.1, from coordinate 83,406 downwards.
TTACTCTAAATTCCTGTTTCATGCAATATTGTTTTATGGTTGGAAATTTATGTGACATGGTCAGTGCACAACTAACATGATTTCCTATTTAATATTTTTTTTTTTGAACCAATGATTGCATAAGAATAACCCATTACAAGTTAACGTTTTTTTTTATGTCTAGCACGGACACATTGAAGAGACATCTTCCTATATTTCTGGACGAGAGGGGCTACATGAGCTAAGGAAAATTGTTGAAAGGTTTGAGGAAAAGATTTATTCTGCTACCACAAGCCAGGTATATCCATCATGCTAGTATTTACTCAACCATTCCTAAAGACCTATGAGCATTTTTTTGTATCTATCCTTAGTGTAAAAGATTAAAGTGCAAAACTTGATATTATCTTATCTTACTTTGTCATCAATAATTTGATGAATTGATATATTTTTATTTTTACTTCTAATTCAATTTGATTACCTCCGGAAAATATCTTTTAATTCAATCTAAATCTCTGCCATCCAACTCTGCTGGTCACAGCAAAAAATCCCCTAATGAAAAGAAATCCCTTGCTAGGAAAAAGGCCCTTAGATCCAGGCAACAACTTAAAGAAGCAATGTGTTTTTTTATGAAATGCAACAATCAAAATTTTGCTTCTATGAACTGCAACAGTGGAAATTTTGCATTTTATGAAATGCACTGGTGGAAATTTGTCTTTTATGAAATGCCACAATAGAAGTTTAGCTCACACATCAATATATTCTTCTTCCATTTTGTAGTTACACTCGACATGCATTACATTTATTGTGTGCACCCATGTATTATATGTGTACACACGTGTATAATTCTTTTTCTATGTCCATGGCTACACATTCCTCTTGTTAGGCAATAAAAAATTTGTGGTTGAGCTTAATTTATGCAAGATGATTTGTATTGAATAGGGTATGGTAGTCAGTGGCTGCTTCTTTCCTCCCTTTCTTTCGGTTGGAGGGATAGGGTTATGGAAAAGAGTATCGAATTAATTGGAGCAATGGTCTATGATTTGAGCTCTTGGAAGCTAGCTACTTCTTCTTTCCCCTTTCCTTTGGATATGGGAGTAGCTAGCTACTTCTTTTTCCCTTTTTCTTTGGATTGGATTGGGGGTAGGGATAGGGTTGTGTGTCAGTATCTTGACTTGGATGATGTGGTACCAAGGCCACATTGGATTATGCTTTGCACCCGCGAGTGCCTATTCAGCATGCAAGGTGATGGACCAAGGTTTGATGAGAGATCATGTGAAGGCTTGGTTGCCACTCAAGCAGACAGCAGACGATATGCAGACTAGCTTGTGGGGCAGCTTGACTTAGCCAACATTCAAGTGTTTGATTATAGGTCGCCAGTATTTCCCTTCAAAGAAGTGGTCTTGATAATGGTTTCCATGAGGAATTATAATTTCTTTAGATTTTTCATTTTTTTAGAAAACTAGTTATGTGTACTCAAGCACCTATGATGTGTCCTAGTATTTTTTTCATTTGAATGATAAATCATTCCATATATTGTAATGGAGGTTGAGATCATGCCCTCATTTGAATGATAAATCTCACTCATTTTATAAATTGGACAATAAAGAACCACCTTCCATTTAGTCATCTTAAGTTCATGGCACAAGAGAGCTAATTCTGTTGGTTAAAATGATAAGCCAGAAAAACAAATGTACTTCATGAATTTGGTGCTACATCCTTTTAACATCCACTTCTCATAATCCCATGAACCCTTGGAAGTTGTCATCACCTATCTCAGTATGTCCTTCAAAATGCCACACACCAAGCAATTAGCCTATAGAGATCCCTGTGGTGATTTTTTACTTATTAAGAAATCCATGGCCACCATCCCATGATTCTAGAACCTCAAACTACAATCCCTTTTATGTTACTCTACAAGCAGGAATGTTCACCAGACCTTCAAGATGCGTCAACATTAAAGGAATTTGTCATTTAATTATGGTAAGAGGCAAGTGGAGGAAAACAATCTCAATAGAAGATTTAGCCATTGGTAAATTCTGTAACCACCAATATTTTTAGTTCCATTAACTAAAATGGAAAACCAAGCTGGAGAGATGTTGTGATATCCTATATCAATTTGGGGAAGAGGCTTTTGACACTATATATGCATAGGGACTATTTGTTCCATGCCAAGTCATGGAAGCATTTTGATGATTTTTAATTCATTATGGTTTTGGGCTGACAATTCTTTTGGTTTATGCAATTTCTTATTAAGTAGTATAAGCTGGATGCACTATGGATATCGCTTCGATTTGTAATAGTGCAAATCCTTTCAATTTGTAATTGTTGTCATTATGGTGTGGGCGATGGCCTTGAAATTTACTTATATTTGTAGGTTTTGAATAGGGACTATTTGTTCCATGCCAAGTCATGATAACATTTTCATGATTATGAATTCATTATGGTTTTGGGCTAATAATTCTTTTGGTTTTTGCTATTTCTTAAGTAGTATAAGTTGGATGCACTATGGAAACCACTTAAATTTGTAATAGTGCAAGGATTAAATTTGTAATTGTTGTCATTATAGTGTGGGGCATAGCCTTGAGATTTACTTATATTCTTAGATTTTTTGAATAGAGACTTATTTGTTCCATGTCAAGTTATGTTTTCATGAATTTGGATTCATTATGGTTTTGAGTTGATCATTCTTTTGGTTTCTGCATGAAATAATATGATGTGGGATGTGGGGTTGACATCTAATAGTAACTGATATTTCTTTTTTACTTTTTTGCCTTAATATGAATCATTTTTTCCTAGCGCATGGATATGAGCATATTTGGTTTGATTTGAAGATACTTGATTTATAAGTACTTCTACAAAAGAATTGTATGTCAATATAATGAAATTAAACTTAAGTATTTGTTATTATAAACATTGAGTTGTTAAGTGTTATTTGTACAACTTGTTTGGTTACCTATATTGACAGTTGTGACCTTATTTATGTGGGATTGTAGTTCAAATGGTCAGTGCAATGCCTTTGCAAGGCGGAAGCTGTGGGTTCAAGCCCCGTCAATTGCAACTAGACCAATGATAGGTTTGTGGGTTAAATGTTCTAGGAGTCATCTTCTTTTCATAATGTTCTTTTTTCTCTTATTTTCCCTCTTTTATGTTACTTCGCTCAATTGCATTCTTATCTTACTAGATAATGTATTTGGGTTGTTCGAAATTTTCTTTTATTTATTTATTTATTTATTTTTCCTTTTTTTTCTCCTCATAGAATGGCTTGATTTCTTGTACTTGACTTTGTACCTAGGTTTGAGTTATGAAAATCATGTATGTGGCAGTTTGTGGTTAAGAAATCATTGAAAGTTCTCTTATTGAATCATTGATATGGTAAAAAAACTCTTCACTTATGCCATTGTATTTTAAGCAGTTTGTGTTGTAGAATTGCTTTGTCTTTGATGGTAGATTTGTGTCACTTTCAACAATTTGTCACCCCTATGCAATCATTGTTGTATACCCTATGCAACAAGAAAGAAATGATGTGTTTATATTTTTTTTGTTCATAGTTGTAGTGATTCACACAATAATGAGTTACACTATGTGGTTGGGTTTAATAAGGGTGTTGGAAGTCTTAAAATGTGGTTGCATCTTTATTTTGCTTTAAGTTTGCTTTGGTTTGTTGACTTGAAACCCATGTTAGTTATTGGTGATTTAGGTCAATTTCCAACTATTGCTTGGTGTCTTACTCTATAAGGAATAGAAAAGGTGAACAAGGGTCCCACTAGCATTTCCTTTATGTAAACTGCATGCTTTAATTAATATTTAAATCGGCTAGTAACAAAAGAAAAGGAAAAAAGGAAGCACTAAATCACAGTGGTAGAGCCAACTCTATTTTTGTAATCCACTACAAAAGTTGTTTGTTTCTTATTATTTTTGTGGTTTTCTTAAGAAATAATATAATGTGGAATGTGGGGTTTAATAAGTTCAGAGCTACGACAATGACAAGAAGTGTGTGTTTTTTCTTTTCTACCTTAATATGTAAATCAACTTATGCTTTTGTTGTTAGAGCAATTGGTTTAATCAATGTTGTTTTTAACAACCTATTTGGTACTTATGTGAGATTGGCATTTCTCTTATTCTGTCCCTTAAGACAAGTAATCTCTATCTCCCTTTCATGATGGTGATGAACTTGTTAGATTTTCCCTTAGGCAGTATATAAGTTTTGAAGTTTGAATTTCTAGATAAATTTGAAAGATAATAATGGAGTTTGAATTTCTGTATTAGTTTTTTAAAGTTCTTTGTATGCTAGTTTGGTTAAAAATTCATGTTAGATTCTTTTTTAAAGTTCCTTGAATGCTAGTTTAGTTAAAAATTCATCTTAAGTTAATTTTCTAAAGTTCTTTGAATGCTAACTTAGTTAAAAATTCATGATGTTTGATTATTTACCTTTGAGAGCTTGTTATTCTTTAGAAAAAACTTAATTGATTTTTGAGTCAAAATTTCTTTTACAAAAAAAAATCTTTTCTCCATCATGAATGAAAAGGTAGCCAAAAAAGAAGGTCTAAGTTGATTTTTCCTTTCTTTTCAAATTGTTTTAAGTTATGAATAAAAAATCCCAACTTTTAGGTCTTTTGTTTGGAATTTCTTAATTTTCTTCCTTTTTTACTCCTCCTAAAATAGATTTTTTTTTTAAATAATTTAAATTATTTTAAAAAGGATTTGAATCATTTAAGGACTTTAAAAGAAAATTCGTTTTAGGTTTAGGGCAAAGATCTCATTTTCTTTTAAAAACATGCAACTCATTTCATACATGTTGCATTCTCTTTTTGGTTTTCCAAAAACTTTGTATTTATTCACATAAGTTTGAACTTGTGCCTCCAAACTAAGTAATCACAATTAGTCTTCCTTGGTTCCCTCTATTAATCACTTAATTGTCGTACTTCCCTCGATTTAGTCTGTAGAGATCTTTTTAAGGGTTTGGAGTACCATTATCTTAAGGTACCTTCCTGATAGATAACCTGATCTTTTATTCTAGACTCGGGTTTATTATTTCAAAGACATGTTTTTCCAAAGTTTAAGGTGCCATTTTTCTTATGCTTTTAGTTTCTTATATTATTTTCCTTATAAAAAAAAAAAAAAAAAAGTGGCATGAGAACTCCAAATTTTAATAAAATATCAAATTTTCACAAATAAAAAATGAGTCTCATTGTCGAGTGGGGACGCAAGTGAGAAATGCAAGTCCATAGTAACCCCTTCCTAGACTTTGTTTATGGCACCTTCTTTCTTTCAGTTTGATTAGAGTATCCCCAATCCTTAGCATTGTTTAGGACATCCCTCTTTCCTTTAGTTTTTTTTAACTCATTCCCCTTCATTAAGTTTGTTTAGCATCACCCTTTCCTTTAGTTTATTTAGGTCATTTCCCTTTATTAGGGCATCCACCTTCCTTTAATTTGTTTAAGGCATCTCCTTTCCTGGAGTTTCCATAAGTTATCCTATTCCCTTGAGTTAAATTAGGGAATCACCCTTCCTTCATTTTCTTAGGTCATCCCTCTTCATGGAGTTTTTTTTTTTTTTTTCAATGCATCCTTATTTCCTTTTTGAATATGACATCCCCTTTCCTAGAGTTTCTTTAAGGCATCCCCCTACCTTAGCTTGTTTAGGTCATCCCATTTCCTTGATTATTATTAGGTAATCTCCCTTCCTTGACTTTGTGTAGGACATCCCCTTTTTTTTGAGGGTTTTTTTTTTAGCATCCTCCTTCCTTGAGTTTTAGGGCATTCCATTTCTTTGAATTTGTTTGGGGCATCCTTTTTCCCCGAGTGTTATCATGACACCCCCCTTCCTTTAGTTTGCCTGAGCCATGGGGTTCCTTTAGTTTCCTTAGTGCATCACCCTTCCTTCACATTCTTAGGTCATTCCTCTTCATGGAGATTGTTTAGTTCATTCCCCTTCCTAGAGTTTGTGTAGAGCATTTACCTTAGTTGAATTTGTTTAAGGCATCCTCTACTAAGTGTTTATTCAGTGCACTCCCACTTCCTTAAGTTTTATAGGGCATCCACCTTCCTAGAGTTTTTTAATGACATCTCGTGTCCTTGAATTTGTTTATGGCATAGAGTTTCATTAAGGCATCGTTCCTGTAGAGAATCCCCTCCTTCCATGATTTTCTGTTGGACACCCCCTTTCGTTTAGTTTGTTTAAAGTATTGTCATTCCATGAATTTGTTTAGGACATTCATCTTCATTTAGTTCACTTAGGGCATCCCCATTCCTTGAGTTACATTAGGGCATCTCCCTTTCTTGAGTTTCTTAGCTCAACCCTCTTCAGGGAGATTGTTTAGGATATCTTCCTTTCTCCAGTTTGTTTAGGATATATTCCTTCAGCGACTTTGTTTAGGGCATCTCCCAACTTAAGTCTTATAATGGCAATTCCCCTTCCTTCACTTAGTTTATGGCATCCCACTTGGGCATTCCCTATCCTTGAGTATGTTTAGGGCATCCCCGTTCCTTGAGTTTCTTAGGGCACCCCTTTCCCTTGAGTTACTTTAGGGCCTTTACCTTCCTTTAGTTTCTTAGTCCCTTTTCATGAAGATTGTTTAATTCGTTCCCCTTTTTGAAGTTTGTGTAAAAGATCCCCCTTGCTTGAGTTTATGGCACCCCCCTTCCAAGAGATGATTTAGTGCACTCCCACTTCCTTAAGATTCATAGCGCATCTGCCTCTTGTAGTTTGTTAAGCCCCTCCCCCTTTCTTAAGTATTTTTTTTGGCACATCTCCCTTTGTTGAGTTTGTCTAGGGCATTTCCCTTCTTAGAGTTTGTTTACGGCGTTCGCTTTCCTCGAGTTTTGATAGGGCATCCCCTTTCCTTTAGTTGGTTGTTTGTTATCTTTCTTTTCTCACCATTGTGATGTCATCCTAGTTTCTATCTAGGTTTGTTCTTAGTGCCTTTGGGTTCCAAACATTAGGATCCAATCCTAGGTTCAGCCTATGTTCATTGTTTGTTCCTTTGGTTTCCCATCATTGTGAACTATCTAAGCTTATTTGTATGTTCCTTTGGTTTCTCATAATTAGGACACAATCCTATGAGTTTTTTTAAGGGTATGCACTATTCCTTGAGTATCTTCAGGAAATCCTCCTTCCTTGAGTTGTTTTCGGGCATCCCCTTCCTTGAGGTTATTTAGGGCATCCTCTATCCTCAAGTGTTATAAGGGTATTCCCATTCATCTATTTTTTTTAAGACATTCTTGTTCATTGGGCTAGCAAACTACCGTGATTTACTTTAATTCATTGCCTTTCCTAGAGTTTGTTTAGACCAACAACCTTCCTTCAATTCTTTTAGGGCATACCCTTTCCTAGGGATTACTAAGCAGACTCCTACTTCCTTTAGTGTAGTAGGGCATCCCTATCTAGTAGTTTGTTTAGCACAACCGCTTTTGTTGCATTGGGCATCCCCCTTGGTAGAGCTTATTTGTGGCATGCCCACATTGTAGAGTTTGTTTGTGGCATGCCCATTCTATGAGTCTTATTAGTGAATCCCCCTTCTTAATGTTCATTTACGACGTTCTTCTTCCATTGGCTTTTTAAGGGCATCCCGCTTACTCGAATTTACTTAGAGCATCCCCCTTCCTTGACTTTGTTTACAAAATTCCCTTCATTAAGTTTATTAGGGTATCCTTCGTCCTTCACCACATAATCAGGATGTCATCTTGGGTTCTATCTAAACATAATCATTTGTTCCCGAGATTCTTCATATTGAAATGCCATTCATAGTTCTACTAATTTTCTTTCTTAGTTTGTTTAGTTTCACATCATTGAGATGCCATCCTAGGTTCTATCTAAGCTAATTCATTTGTTCTTTTTATTGCTCATCATTGGACCATAATTCTCAGTTCTATCTCTGTTCATTCTTAGTTCCTTTAGTTACCCGTCATTGGGTTACTATCCTAGTTTTAATCTAAGTTCATTCATTTGTTCCCTTCTATTTCTCATTACTAGGACGTCATCCTAGGTCTATCCATATCAATTTTGTGTTTGAACGTCTGCATACCATCCTAGGTTCTACCTAAGCTTAGTTGATTGTTTGTTATGTTTCTCACCATTGTGATGTCATCCTAGTTTCTATCTAGGTTTGTTCTTAGTGCCTTTAGGTTCCAAACATTAGGATCCAATCCTAGGTTCGGCCTGTGTTCATTGTTCGTTCCTTTGGTTTCCCATCATTGTGAACTATCTAAGATTATTCGTATGTTCCTTTGGTTTCTCATAATTAGGACACAATCCTATGAGTTTTTTTTAAGTGTATGCACTATTCCTTGAGTATCTTCAGGAAATCCTCCTTCCTTGATTTAGTCCATCACCCTTCCTTCAGTTTCTTAGGTCATCCATTTTCATGGAGATTTTTAATTCATTCTGTCACACCCTAGTTTTTGTTATTCTTCGAACTAAACAATTGGTACTCAAATATAATATAAGTGCTCTCAAAAATTTAAATGCTAAGTTCCTATTTGATTTTGTGCAAAAGGAGGATACACAAAACTTGTTATAAAGAGTACATCCTGTATTAAACTTTGTGACTATTTGTTAACAAAATATGTTTTATTTCACAAAAAAAACTTGTACTACATTAATTTACATATACCAAAACCCCATTGTTCACTACGGGTAGCCCAAACTACAAGTGTAATTGACTAATATATATATTACATCATTCCTACAAAAAGATTCCATCTTTGATACAAAAGGCAAGACCTCAAAAGACTTTCAATGCGAGCAAACAACATCCAATTACCGTAAAGCATTGCTCAAGCATTATTTCCTACATAACTCTTTTGACCTGCATCTAGAGGTGGAAGGGATAGGGTGAGTTCACCACTCAGTAGGAACCATCCTAAGCATACCCTTAAAAGCGTTGAATTAAACGTTTAATAGCATGCATGATAAACATTTTATATTAACAAATGTGTAATCATGTCAAACATGTATGCATGTGTTTGTTGGTTTCATCTTTGCTTTTCCTCATCCATCCTTTCACAACTGATAAATTGCTAACCCCCACCAATCTACACATCATATATCAATGCTCCACAGGATACTCGATCAATATAAAAATGAATATTCTAGGACATCACCCAAGGGCAAGTCATACCCTGTGTCTTTTGGGACTCATACCCAAGAGCAGGACCAACCCCATACACCCACATGGGAGTGTCTTCCTCGAGGGCTTTATGGACTTTCACCCAAGGACCCACGGTCCCACATAAACAATATATCAAAAGATAATGCCTGTAGCATCGCATAAATACTTCCCACCAATCAATTCCCTGAATATCATTTGTGATTATTCCATATCCTTCTATTAATGCAACAACACCATGAACCATTTCCACAACACTGAACCATGAATTTTCATACCAATATGTGTTCCAATCTCAATGTAACATTTCAACACAATAAATCGAGATGCAATGACACATTAAAACATTTTATGAAATCATAGAAATGACATGAAATTTCCAATAAATGTTTCAAAGAAAGAAATTAGATACACCCTAAGATAGCATAAAATTCCCTACCTTACACCGGTTTCCTTTTTGTGTTTCTTCTATGTAGGCGATCTTTGCCTTTTACGAGGAACTAAAATGAAACAACATAATTTAGGTTTCCTAACCATTAAAATTTATTAAATTAAAACTTATGAAATTTTCCTTTCTTACTAATATTAATTTTTTTAATTCTCATATTCCCCAATTAATTACCAAACACTAATTCTTTTGATTTTCTTCAAGCCTAACCTATTAACAAATCCCAAGTGTCAAAATAACCTAATTAATCACATGTTTACTAATCTATTTTTCAATCAAACCAAATTAAACAAAGATTCATGTTACCATTAATAAAATACTTAAGCTAAAATACTTTAATTTTTAATTAATTATGATTTTTCACTAAAATGGGTTTATAGCTAATTACACTCAACTCTTACACAAATTATACCGTTAATTCTTTTTAGCATACCATTAGGAACAAAAATAAACGAACATTACAAAATTAAACAACTTGCTTACCTCAAGTCTACATTTTCTCTCTCTAGATCCTCTCTCTAACCCAAGTTGCTATAGGTGAACTGGTGCAAAACAAGCTGCAGCCCCTTTTAAAGGGGTCTCCATGCAATCAAGCACGAGGTGGCATTCCACTAACTCCAATTTCCCAATTTTGCACTTCAGTCCTTCAAGTTATCAACAATAAAACCCATAATTGCCCATTAGTCCCTTAGGTTTTCATAACCCTAATCAACCCTTAAGAACCTAATAAGCATGCTTAAGTCATTAACTAATCCCACTTAACCTTAATCAAAGTTTAATTCATAATTAAATATGATTAGCACTAAAATAGTTTTAACATCTAATTAAGCGTGCTTAAAGTTGAGTACTAAGATAATCATTATTGCCTATTTAATTCATTAGTACTAGTTGTTACACATTCCCTTTCCTAGTAATTTTTAGACCAACACTCTTCCTTCAATTCTTTTAGGGCATACCCTTTCCTAGGGATTAAAAAGCAAACTCCTACTTCCTTTAGTGTAGTAGGGCATCCCCATCTAGTAGTTTGTTTAGCACAACCGCTTTTGTTAGGATTGGGCATCCCCCTTGGTAGAGCTTGTTTGTGGCATGCCCTTTCTATGAATCTTACTAGTGAATCCCCCTTCTTAATGTTCATTTACGACATTCTTCTTCCATTGGCTTTTTAAGGGCATCCCACTTACTCAAATTTGTTGAGAGCATGGCTCTTCATTGAGTTTGTGTAGAGAATTCCCTTCATTAAGTTTATTAAGGGCAACATTTAGGGTATCCTTCGTCGTTCATCCCATAATCAGGATGTCATCCTAGGTTCTATCTAAACATAATCATTTGTTCTTGAGATTCCTCATCATTGGAATGCCATTCTATTTCTATTCATTTTCATTCTTAGTTTGTGTAGTTTCACATCATTGAGATGCCATCCTAGGTTTTATCTAAGCTAATTCGTTTGTTCTTTTGATTGCTCATCATTGGGTTACTATACTCATTTTAATCTAAGTTTATTCATTTGTTCCTCTGATTTCTCATCACTAGGACATCATCCTAGGTTCTATCTATATCCAATTTGAGTTAATTTTGTGTCTGATTGTCTGCATACCATCCTAGGTTCAACCTAAGCTTAGTTGGTCGTTTGTTTTGTTTCTCATTATTGGGATTTCACCCTAGTTTCTATCTAGGTTTGTTCTTAGTTCCTTTGGGTTCTAATAATTTAGATGCAATCCTAGGTTCGGCCTGTGTTCATTGTTCATTCCTTTGGTTTCCCATCGTTGTGAACTATCTAAGCTAATTCGTATTGTAACACCTAGTACTAATGAATTAAATTGGCAGTAATGATTATCTTAGTGCTTAACATTAAGTGTGCTTAATTATTGTTAAAACTAGTTTAATGCTAATCTTGTTTAATTATGAATTAAACTTTGATTAAGGTTAAGTGAGATTAGTTAATGACTTAAGCATGCTTATTAGGGTTATGAAAACGTAAAGGACTAATGGGCAATTATGGGTTTTATTTTTGATAACTTGAAGGACTAAAGTGCAAAATTGGGAAATTGGAGTTAGTGGAATGCCACCTCCTACTTGGGAGGATTGGTGGCAACCATGTGGGTTGCCACCTTGTGCTCGGTTGCATGGAGACCCTTTATAAGGGAGATGTAGCTCGTTTTCCACCATTTCACCTGTAGTAACTTGGGTTAGAGAGAGAATCTAGAGTGAGAAAGTGTAGATTTGAGGTAAGCAAGTTGTTAATTTTGTAATTTTCATGTATTTTGGTTCCTAATGGTATGCTGAAAAGAATTTACGGTAAAATTTGTGTAAAAGTTTAGTTTAATTAGCTATAAACATGTTTTAGTTTAAAAAATCATAATTAATTAAGGATTAAAGTATTTTAACTTAAGTATTTTATTAACGGTAAGATAAGCATAAATCTTCGTTTAATTTAGTTTGATTAAAAAATAGATTAGTAAACATGTGATTAATTAGGTCATTTGGACACTTGCTATTTGTTAATGGAACGGCTTTAAAAAAAATCAAAACAATTAGTTTTTGATAATTAATTAGGGAAATTAATATGCATTGTAAATATTGTTTAATTTTATTCAAATTTGATTTGAAAACTTGTAGGTATATATATTAGAGAATATGAGAATTAAATATTAGCAGCAGTAAATTGTGTAAATTTTCATGGCTAGAAAACCTAAATTATGTTGTTTCATTTCAGTTCCTCGTAATAGGCAAAAAGATCGCCTACTTAGAATAAACACAAAAAGCAAGTCGGTGTAAGGTAGGGAATTTTATGCTATCCCATAGTGTATCTGATTTCTTTCCTTGAAACGTTAATTGGAAATTTCATTAAATGTTTTAATGTGTCATTGCATCTCGGTTTATTGTGTTGAAATGTTACATTGAGATTGGAACGCATATTGGTGTGGAGATTCATGGTTCTGTGTTGTGGAAATGGTCTATGGTGTGGTTGCATGGTAAGAAGGATATGGAATAATCACGGATGATATTTAGAGAATTGGTTGGTGGGAAGTGTCTATGTGGTGCTACAGGCATTAGCTTTTGATATATTGTTTATGTGGGACCATGGGTCCTTGGGTGAAAGTCCCTAAAGCCCTCGAGGAAGACACTCCGATATGGGTGTATGGGGTTGGTCCTACCCCTGGGTTTTAGTCCCTAAAGACACAGGGTTGGTCCTGTCTTTGGGTATGAGTCCCAAAAGACACGGGGTTTGTCTTGCCCTTAGGTATAAGTCCCAAAAGACACAGGGTATGACTTGCCCTTGGGTGATGTCCCAGAATAGTCATTATTATATTGATCGAGTATCTTGTGGAGCATTGATATCTGATGTGTATATTGTTGGGGAGTCAGCAGTTTATCAGTTGTGAAAGGATGGATGGTTTGATAACTTAAAACTTTGAGGAAAATTGATTACTCAACATAATCAAATTTTAGGTTATTTAGAGGTCTCGAGTTGAAATCACTCCCTCATTTATTTATTTGTATAATTATGTGTAATCACAAATGTATGATTTATCTACCACTACTATGATTTGGGAGGATTGAGATTTGTTTGCTAATACCATGATTTATGCCTCTCATGGCAAGTTTAGGGCCACATGCATGCAATAGCAAATTTGTGATTTGTCAATCATGGGTATAGGGCCATAGGTGCGTGATAAAAATGTGTGATTTATTCGTCACTAATACTATAGTTTGTCTCTCACACCCAAGGTGGGTACATGAACATGTTTGAGGGGGGTGTGAACATGATATATGTTTGTCTATCACTATTGCAATTTGAGAGGATGATCACAAATGTATGATTTCTTTGTCACTATTAGGCTTGTGTTTTTAGTGGAAGCATTTCTGAGAGTGTCTTTAGGAGAATTACCAATCTAATGTTTCTTAAAAAAAATATTACAATAATGATTTTTCAAAATTTTAAAAGTATTTTTTAATTTTTTTAAACATCTACTTTTTTAGGTGAAAAATAATTTCTAAAATTACTATCAAATGCACTATTATCGAGCATTTTTTTTAAAAAAATATTATTAAGTGTTAAAATCTATTACAATATATAAATTTTGAAACTAACTAGAAAATATTTTTTAAAGCTATTTTTTTTGTTATTTACAATAAAAATAGTTTTCAATTATTATTATTATTATTATTTAAAATTCCAATGAAAAACAGGTTTAACAAAATTTCGACAAATATAAATTTTTGAAAATTTGTTTTAAAAATAAATTATTATTTTTAGAACAAATCTTAGGTGTTTTTATATTAAATATTAATTTAAAATATAAATAATTTTTCGAAAACTTTAATATGGGACACAAATTGTTTTTTTTTTTCCTTCAATTTGTTTAAGTTAAAGTGTTGTAATTGATATTTAAGCTAAAAATTTAATCACCATGTACCCAAAGATTAGGTTGTGCCAAATTTATTTTTAACTTGAATTCGGTCCATTCGCTTGCCCAACTTGAATTTTGGGCCTCACCTCAAATAAAAGCAAAGCTCGAACCTGAACCCCTTAAAAATATATGGGCCAGGTTGGGCTAAGAATTAAATTCCTCGAAATAAGCATCCAACCAAGGGAATGAAAGTACCCAATGGGCTTGCATTTTAGTTGGGCCTTTTCAGTCTTTTGTTTGTTGGAAATGAAAGACCAATGGGCTGTATTTTTAGTTGGACCCTCCAATTATTTTTTTAACCTCATCCTAAATAGCCCAAGGACCCAAAAGAAAAAAAAATGTTTTCTTTGAGAAGTATATCCCAATGCCTCTTAAATAAATTTTTTATATTTTACTATAAACTTTTATAAATAGAAATTTCAATATTATAAAAAATAAATATTACAGCCTTTTTTTTTTTTTGAGAAAATCCCTTTTAATTAGTTCAAGGGAAATTTAACTAGGTTGTACCTAAGGTATATTAAGGAAGTACCTAAGGTTCCAATTGACTAACCAATCACAACATAATAATGACATGCTTGTATTTGGAATGCAATTAAAGAAATTGTGTCTTGAGTAGAAAAGTTCTAACAACGTTCATCTTCAAACAATGTTCTCCATTTTTAATGAATGCCAAAGCTAGGTCTTATTAACAGAACTCTATGGGACATGGGCTTAAATAGAAGGAAGGGTTCTGCTCACGGTTTGTCCTCTTTGCACTTTTAACTAAGAGTTGTGATGGAAGGGAAATGGAGATCCAGTATAACTAACATGAATCATCGAAACTTGCGTTCTTTACAATGTATGTATGTCCTCACCACTTCCAATTAGCTAATTATAGGGCAAGGGAACATTCACCAATATTCTACACACATTTATAATGACATGTAGAAGAAACATATGCTACATATAAAGAGCATAATGTCTATAATTGAATAAATTCTTCCTTAACAAATTATACACTTTTTGCTAAAATGACATGCTGATGCATTACCAACATCATAATCATACACAACCCATCCATGTCTGGAAATAAATGCAAAATAGATTTATATCTTAGCTTGCTAAAAAATTTCTATAAGGCCCAAGGAACAGATCAAGCGACTACAAAGAATCATAGAGAATATGGAATCAAGCAAAGGATTATCCTTCTACCTTCAACAATATCGGCTTCTTGACATTCTTTTGCATTGGTCTTGGCTACTATAAAACTTTCCAAGCTACCAACTTTCTGTTTATGTACTTAGGCATTTATTGCAGTAACCTCTTGTTCCATGTGCAAGACTTCAACTCCAGTTTTTCGACTCTGGTTTTAGTTAGTGCGAAAATACACACATTGTTAAAGATTTATTGCCAATGTGGTAAAGCAAGAACAAAAAATTAATACCTTGCCAATTATGTTTTGGAAATAGTGCATGCTCATATGTTTCTTGATTGACTCCATGAGCATTTTAATACCCTTTTGGGTGAATGCTAGATGAGACAAGCAATATGAAATATATTTTTCCCATTGTCTAACATCTACAACCGAATACAAGTCTCGATAGTAGCCAAAAGCCACGTCACAAAGTACATGCAAGTTGGTTTGAAACTTTTTCATCAAACAAAGTGACATCGCCTTGAAAATATTATAGGACAAATGAAGAAATAAAGTTATTTGAGAACTCAAAATGAAAAGCACTTTCAGATATCCCACATGTTGCAGCAACAACTAGTACCAAAATTACTAGGTAGAATACATTGACAATCTCCTTGTTCTTAAAAACATGCTAATGCAGCAAGAAGTATGCCCTTATTTGAATCAAAGGAAGTGTATATAATCAAATGGTAGAGATTTACAGTATCTTGCTTAAACAATGAATGCAGTTTTCAACTGGCTAGAAAGCAAACTAAGAATGATTTTTTTGACAAGAAGAATTAGAGTAAAAACCTTTTGGATATAGCCAATGATATTGCATCTATGTGTGCATGAATGTCCAAGACACCAATGCACAAAACAATATATGTACTACCTAAGCATATTTAAAAAGAAAAATGAAATTCAAATTTGATATGTCACTATGGCAAAAAATAATAATTATATTTTCACCTTTGTAAAGGACAATGAAAAATTACATCTAACCTAAAATTCTCGATGAAGTATGTTTCCAATATGAGTATATTAGCAAATAAAACCAGTTCAAACATACACAATGTTAAAAGAAATGCAAGGGGCCCTCACATTATATCTTATAACGAATACGTGTAAAAACTTGACATGATAAAAAGATGCGTATTAGAACATGATAGAATGAAAATAGGATTGAAATAATAGCATAAAGAACACCTGAGACTCCACCTAAACCTACTGGAAACCTATTTTCCAAAGATATCTAGAAGAAAATTACTTACAATATTCATTTAATATTAGAATACAATTTAATTTCTACAAGGCTTTTATTGGAAAGGTGTATAGCGGCCAATCAAGTTTTTCTCAGTAGAAACACTGGAAATAGCTTCCTTTGGACACATGACTCCATATACATCAATTGGTTGAAGTCACTCAACTTCTTCTACTGCTCTAAGGCAGCTTGAAAAAAGATATATGAAGTTGTGGCCCAAAAGAGTTATGCTGCAACATCATGAAAAATAAATTCAATGCATATTTTCTTACCATTGCATTATTATCCTCCAACCTCGCTACTGCAACTAGAACAACCTCGTTTTGCATGCAAATTAAAATATAATGTTGTCAAAATAGTCCCTCAAAACTTGAAGAACCTTACTTTTAGTATAATAAGCTCATCTCGACATCGCTCTAACAATATTTCCAAAATGGCTTGCTTGGTTTGAAGCTGAATAGATTTTGAACTCACTTTACCCTCAATGATGAGAAACAAAAACAACAAAGAAATAAGCTTAAATGGAAACTAGGATGGCATCCCATTGATGGAAAACCTTAGGCAGTTAGAATGACCAATGATAGAACCTAGTATGGCATCCTAATTATGAGAAACCAAAGGAACATATGAATAACCTTAGATAGTTCACAATGACGGGAAACCAAAGGAACGAACAATGAACATAGGTCAAACCTAGGATTGCATCCAAATGTTTGGAACCCAAAGGGACTAAGAACAAACCTAGATTGCCACACCTTGATTTTTTTTTTTAAACCAAACAATTGATACTCAAATACAGTATATGTAATACCTAGCACCAATGAATTAAATAGGCAATAATGATTATATTAGTACTTAACTTTAAATGTGTTTAATTAGATGTTAAAACTAGTTTAGTGTTAATCCTTTTTAATTATGAATTAACCTTTGATTAAGGTTAAGTGAGATTAGTTAATGACTTAACCATGCTTATTAAGTTCTTAGGGGCTGATTGTAGTTATGAAAAACTAAAGGACCAATGGGCAATTATGGGTATTATTTTTGATAACTTGAAGGACTAAAGTGCAAAATTGGGAAGTTGGAGTTAGTGGCAGCCAAGTGGCATGCCACCTCCTACTTGGGTGGATTGGTGGCAGCCATGTGGCCTACCACCTCCTACTTGGCTGCATGGAGAGCCCTATATAAGGGCTTGCAACTCGTTTTGCACCATTTTAACAGCAGCTGCTTGGGTTAGAGAGAGGATCTTGAGAGAGAAAGTGAAGATTTAAGGTAAGCAAGTTGTTTAATTTAGTAATTTTGGTTTATTTTAGTTCATAATGGTATGCTGAAACAAATTAACGGTAACATTTGTGTAAAAGTGAGTGTAATTAGCTATAAACGTGTTTTTAGTTCAAAATCATAATTAATTAGGGATTAAAGTATTTTATTAATGGTAAGATCAACATAAATCTTGTTTAATTGAAAAATAGATTAGTGAATATGTGTTAATAGGTTAGACTTTAAGAAAATCAAAACAATTAGTGTTTGGTAAGTAATTAGAGAATTTTATAATTAAAAATTATCAACAGTAAATTGCATAAATTTTCATCGTTAGGAAGTCAAAATTATGTGTTTCGTTTCAATTCCTTGTAATAGCCTGCATAGAAGAATCATAGAAAGTTCGTGTAAGGTAGGGAATATTATGCTATCCCATGGTGTATCTGATTTCTCTCCTCGAAACATTTATTGGAAATTTCATGTCATTTCTATGATTTCATAAAATATTTTAATGTGTCATTGTATCTCGGTTTATTGCGCTGAAATGTTATGTTGAGATTGGAACACATATTGGTATGAAGATTCATGGTTTTATGTTGTGGAAATGGTTCATGGTGTGGTTGCATGGTAAGAATGATATAGAATAATCACAGTTGATATTCAGAAAATTGATTGCTGAGAAGTGTTTATGTGAGACTACAAACATCGTCTTTTGATATATTGTTTATGTGGGACTGTGGGTCCTTGGGTGAAAGTCCCTACAGCCCTCAAGGAAGACACTCCGATGTGGGTGTATGAGGTTGGTCTTGCCCTTGGGTTTAACTCTCTAAAGACACAGGGTTGGTCCTTCCCTTGGGTTTTAGTCCCTAAAGACACAGGGTTGGTCCTACCCTTGGGTATGAGTCCCAAAAGACACGGGGTATGACTTGCCCTTGGGTGATGTCTCAAAATAGTCATTATTATATTGACTATATATTGGTGGGGGTGAGCAGTTTATCAGTTATGAAAAGATATACGAGGAAAAGCAAAGATGGAACCAACAAACACATGCATATATGTTTGACATGATTGCATATTTGTTAATGGTTATAAAATGTTTATCATGCATGCTATTACATGTTTAATTCAAAGTTTTTAAGGGTATGCTTAGGATGGTTATAAACTTTCTTAGTGAGTTGTGAACCCACCCTATCCCTTCCACCTTTAGATGCAGGCCAGAAGACCTATGCTGGAAATAATGCTTGAGCAATTCTTTACTGTGATTGGATGTTGTTTGCTCGCATTGATAGTGTTTTGAGGCTTTGCCTCTGTATTAAAGACTAAATCTTTTTGTAAGAATGATGTTATATATATATGTTAGGTACACTTGTAGTATGGGCTACCCATAGTGAACTATGGGGTTTTGGTATATGTAAATTAATGTAATACAAGTTTCTTGTTTGAAACGAAACATATTTTGTTTACTAATAGTTACGAAGTTTAATACAAGATGCACTCTTTATAATAAGTTTTGCATATCCTCCTTTAGCACAAAATCAAGAAGGAACTCAGCATTTAAATTTTTGTAGCCCCATATCTTTGAGAGCACTTATACTGTATTTGAGAATCAATTGTTCAATTATTTAAAAAAAAAAAAAAAAAAAAAACCGGGTTTTGACAATATAAGTGCTCTCAAAGACATGGGATACAAAAATTTAAATGCTAAGTACCTTCTTGATTTTATGCAAAAAGAGGATATGCAAAACCTATTATAAAGAGTACATCTTATATTAAACTTTGTAACTATTAGTTAACAAAATATGTTTCATTTCACAAAAGAAACATGTACTACATTAATTTACATATGCGAAAACCCCATGGTTCACTACAAGTAGCCCATACTACAGGTGTACCTAACAAATATATATATATATATTACATCATTCCTACAAAAAAAAAATATAGTCTTTAATATAAAGGCAAAGCCTCAAAACACTATTAATGCGAACAAACAACATCTAATCATAGTAAAGCAATACTCAAGCATTATTTCCTGCATAGGTCTTTTGACCTACATCTAAAGGTAGAAGAAGGGATAAAGTGAGTTCACAACTCAGTAGGAAAGTTTATAACCATCCTAAGCATACCCTTAAAAACTTTGAATTAAACATGTTATATGCTCGATAAACATTTAATAACCATTAACAAATATGCAATCATGTCAAACATGTATGTATGTGTTTTCAGGTTTCATCTTTACTTTTCCTCATCCATCCTTTCACAATTGATAACTGTTCACCCCCACCAATCTATATATCAGATATCAATTCTCCACAAGATACATGGTTAATATAATAATGACTATTTTGGGACATCACCCAAGGGCAAGTCATACCCTGTGTCTTTTGGGACTCATACCCAAGGGCAGGACCAACTTGTGTCCTTAGGGATTAAAACTCAGGGGCAAGACCAACCCCATACACCCACATCGGAGTGTCTTCCTCGAGGGCTTTAGGGACTTTCACCCAATGACCTATGGTCTCACATAAAACATATATTAAAAGATAACGCCTGTAGCATCACATAAACACTTCTCACCAATCAATTCTCTGAATATCATCTATGATTATTCCATATCCTTGTTGCCATGCAACCATACCATGAACCATTTCCACAACACAGAACTACGAATCTTCATACCAATATGCATTCCAATCTCAATGTAACATTTCAACACAAAAAATCGAGATGCAATGACGCATTAAAACATTTTATGAAATCATAGAAATGACATGAAATTTCCAATAAATGATTCAAGGAAAGAAATCAGATACACTATGGGATAGCATAAAATTCACTACCTTACATGGACCTTCCCTCTGTGATTCTTCTATGTATGCAATCTTTACCTATTACAAGGAATTGAAATGAAACACATAATTTAGACTTCAAACAATGAAAATTTAAACAATTTACTGTTGTTAATTTTTTAATTATAATATTCTCAAATTAATTGCCAAACACTAATTGTTTTGATTTTCTTAAAGTCTACCCTATTAACAAATTCCAAGTGTCCAAATAACCTAATTAATCACATGTTTACTAATCTATTTTTCAATTAAACATTGATTTATGCTGATCTTACCATTAATAAAATATTTAAGCTAAAATACTTTAATCCTTAATTAATTGTAATTTTTAACTAAAACATGTTTATAGCTAATTACACACAAATTTTACTATTAATTTGTTTCAACATACATTTAGGAACTAAAATAAACCAAAATTACTAAATCAAACAACTTGCTTACCTCAAATCTACACTTTCTTTCTCTAGATCCTCTCTCTAACCCAAGCTGCTGCAACTAAAATGGTGCAAAATGAGCTGCAGGCCCTTATATAGGGCTCTCCATGCAGCCAAGTAACAGTTGGCAGGCCACATGGTTGCCACCAGCCCACCCAATTAGGAGATGGTAGGCCACATGGCTGCCATTAACTCCAACTCCTCAATTTTGCACTTTAGTCCTTCAAGTTATCAAAAATTAAACCCATAATTGCCCATTAGTCCTTTAGGTTTTCATAACTATAATCAGCCCCTAAGAACCTAATAAACATGGTTAAGTCATTAACTAATCGTACTTAACTTTAATCAAAGTTTAATTCATAATTAAACAAGATTAATTCATAATTAAACAAGATTAATACTAAACTAGTTTTAATTAAGCACGTTTAAAGTTAAGTACTAAGATAATCATTATTGCCTATTTCATTCATTACTGCTAGGTGTTACATCCTTTCCCCCTAACAAAAATTTCGTCCTCGAAATTTAAAGCAATAAACCTGTAAAGAGTTCTAGATACTTGTTTCTCATAATTGATTCCAACTCCCATGTAGCTCCTTCCACTCCATGGTGATCCCATAACACTTTCACTAGAGGTATGGTTTTGGTCTGTAGTATCTGTTCTTTCTTTGATTGCCCATCAGTTTGAGGATGAAATGTTGAACTTAATCTTATTTCAGTTCCTAATGCTTTCAGTAAGGATTGCCAAAACTGAGATGTAAATCTAGGATCTCTATCGAAGACAATAGAGAGTGGTACCCCGTGCAACCTCACAATTTCCTTCACATACAACTTACTCAAAGCATGAACTAAATCAGTGATCCTCATTGCTAAGAAATGCGTTGATTTCATTAGTCTATCAACTATTACCCATACACTATCCTTACTTTGGGGAGTTCTTGGTAATCCTATCACAAAGTCCATGGTCACATGATCCCACTTCCATTCTGCTATAGGTAGTGGTTATAACAACCCTACTGGCTTTTGATGTTCAACACTTGGAAAGGAATTGAGTTATATCCCGCTTCATGCCTTGCCACCAACATTGACACCTCAAATCATGGTACATTTTAGTTTATCCAGGGTGTATTGTAAACCAAGATTGATGAGCTTCCTTCATTACCTCCTCCTTCACCTAAGCTTCCTTAGGAACACAAAGTTTATTGAAGAAATAAATCCCACCATTAGAATGTATGCTCCAACCTTCCATTGTATCACCTGCCATAATTCGAGTACACATGCTCTCTAACTTTGTACCTTTCCTTTGAGCTTGAATAACCTTATGCAATACTGTTGGATGAGACACCAAAGTACAAAAACATGCACCGGAATCACGTACATTAAAACAAGGATTGAACTCATTGATATAATCATACATTTTCCACTCAAAAACTACCAATCCAAATAACACACATTGAGTTTTTCTACAAGGTAAAGTAAAAATATTCAAGGGTTTCCATCCATTTCATTTGCCTTGCATTAAGATCTTTTTGAGAGAAAATGTACTTCAAACTTTTGTGATAAAAAAACATGTCAAAATTTTCACCATATAAGTAATGTCTCCATAACTTTAAAGCAAAGACTATGGTTGCGAGTTCAAGATCATGTGTGGGATAGTTCTACTCATGGTTCTTCAATTGCTTAGAAGCATAAGCAACCACTTTTCCTCTTTGCATCAAAACACATCTTAAGCCATTTCTTGAAGCATCACAACAAACCGTATATCTTTCCCCACTGACAGGAGTAATTAGCACTAGTAATGTTGTTAGTCTCCTTTTTAGCTCTTGAAAGGATTCTTCACACTTGTCATTCCGATCAAAGTTCACTCCCTTGCGCGTCAGTCTAGTCATTAGGATTGCAATTCGAGAAAAGTTTTCAACAAATCTTCTGTAGTACCCTGCTAATCTATGAAAACTACGTACTTTAAAAACATTCTTGGGTCTTTCCCACTTTGTCACAGCCAAGGATGAAAATATCGGTAATCACGGATATATCGGTACTTCGATTTTACGGATATATCAGAGATATATCAACGAATGTTCTGGAAAAAAAATATCGGTAGGCTTAAAATTGTTAAAAACTCATGGAAATGCAAGGAAAACCTCATAATAATATAATTAGAATTATAATGAACATTTAAAGTTGTTTTATTAAAAAATTTGATATACATATGATATAATTTGCAATATTAAATGTAATTATATCATGTCGATCTATAAGAAATGTTAATTTTGTAATTGTTCTCGTTATAAAGTCACATAAAATACTTTATTTCATTAAATATCAATAATTTGTACACATTAAATTCATTAAATAAACATATTTCATATTTAAAATATACTAGTTCATGTTAATTAAATTAATTAAATAATTTAGCTAAGCTAACTAGTTTAATTTAATTCTAAATGTGAAAATAAATCACAAATAATCATCTAAAATAAACATATCAATTTATAATTAAATAATCAAATTAACCTAAGTTAATTCAATAAAAATATAAAAATTAATTACAATAGAATGTAAAAATAGCATTAAATCATCCATATTGCAAACATACTAATTAATTGAAAATACATGAATTAATTACAATTGCAAACAAAATTAATTACAATTTAAAACAAATATACCTTAAAATGATTAAATAATTGAGCAACCTTAATTTGGGAATAATGAGAGAGCAAATGAAGAATGAAAGCAGAAATAGATGAAATTTAGGCTATTTATAGAAGAAATTTGGGCCAAAATAGCCGTTGGAACATTAATTTATCATTGAAAATCAATTTTTGCCGTTGGATAAAAAATTGGGAGCAATTTGGCCGTTGGATCGCCATATTACCATTGGAATCGCATCTAGGCCGTCGGATCAATACGGGCGTGATCTGGGCCGTCAGATCATGTTGCATGAAGGAGGGGAAATATCTCCAAAAAATCGGCGATTTATCTCTGATATATCGCTGATATTTTGCCACCAGAGGCGATTTTTTCAAAAAATCTCCAATATATCTCCTCGAGCCGATATATCGCCGATATTTTGGTGATATTTGCGGAAATATCTCCGATCCGATTTTTCTCCATTAAATATCATGTCGACCCCTCCCGATACACGATATATCGCCAATATATCCCGACATTTTCCTCCTTGGTCACAACTTCAACCTTTCTTGGATCCACTAAGATACCCTCTTGAGAAACCATGTGCCCCAAAAATTGAATTTCCTACAACCAAAAGTCACATTTCTCCAATTTGGCATATAACTGGTGTTCTCTAAGTGTTTGAAGTGCCATATGCAAATGATGATCGTTTTCTTCTTAACTCTTAGAATAGATCAAAATATCATCCACAAAATGATCCAAGTAAGGCTGATAAATACGATTCATCATGTGCATGAATGTAGTTGGAGCATTGGTTAACCCAAATGGCATGACCACAAATTCATAATGCCCATACCTTGTACTAAATGTAGTCTTTGGAATATCCTCAACTGATGATAACCAGATCTTAAACCAATCTTTGAAAAATAGCAAGGCCCACATAACAGGTCAAATAAGTCATCCATTCGTGGTAATAGATATTTGTTTTTCACTGTTACTCTTTTCAATTTTCTGTAATCCACACATAACCGCAAGGATCCATCCTTCTTCTTCACAAACAATACTAGAGCACCCCAAGGTAAGGTACTGGAACCAATAAACTCTTTACTTTCCAACTCTTGCAAGTGAATGTTCAATTCTTTAAGTTCATCTGGAGCCATGCTGGAGCTATTGATATTGGATCTGTACCTGGATACAATTCTATAGAAAAGTCCATCTCTCTATGAGGAGGCAAACATGGCAGTTCTTTTGGAAAAACATCTGCAAATTCACAAACCATTGGAATGCAATCTATAGTTATCTTCTTTTTGCCTTCTCCCAACATATTAAAAAGAAAATAGTGTCCCCCATCCTTTCTTGACCACTTGTCATCCAGGTTTCAAATTAATGGAATAAATGTAAGCCTTTTGTCACCCTAGAAATTGAAATATGAACCAGAAGAGATTTGGAATGTTACTTTCTTCAAATAACAATCTAATACAGCATGATGCCAGTCCAGCCAATCCATCCCCATAATTACATCAAAGGATGAAATATTAAGAAGAACCAGATTTATTTTAACTTCAAGATCCCCAATATAAAGTACACAAGCATTACACACCCACTCGGTTTCCACCTTACCGGGTATAGGAGTCTAAACACATAATGAATAATGAAGGGGAACAAATTCTATGTCTAGCATGGGGGCACATGATGCAGAAATAAAAGAGTGGGTAGCTCTAGGATCAAATAAAACGTGTGCCCAAGTGCTAAAACATAAGATCATACCTTCCACTAAGGCATTTGACTCTGAATTTTGTGATCCCAATGCATAATATCTCCCTTGTTGTCCTTGCTCTGGCTTCTGTCCAGGCTTCCCTTGTCTAAAGTTTCCTTCCCTTTGAGCTTGCCTTCCTTGGATTCGTGAGTTTATCTGCTAAAACTGCCGTTGAGATGGCCAGTACGCAAGTCGTTGAAATTTTGGGCACTCCCTCCTAAGATGTCCCACCTCACCACATCCATAACATCTCCTTGATCACTTGGTCATATATGTAGTCCCACTATACTACTCTTGTTTTCTGGGTTGTTGTTAGGGATGAGTCACTTTCTAGAGCTTAAAATCTTGTTCCCGTTTTTCTGAACCACCAATGACGAAGGAATTCAATGAACAGAGATAGAACCAAGAATTATGGTCCAATGATGAGCAATCAAAAGAACCAACGAATTAGCTTAGATAGAACCCAGGATGGCATCTCAATGATGTGAAACTAAACAAACTAAGAATGAAAATGAATAGAACTATGAATGGGGTTCCAATGATGAGCAATCTCAGGAACAAATAATTATGTTTAGATAGAACCTAGGATGACATCCTAATTATGGGGTGAAGAACGAGGGATACCCTAAACAAACTTAAGGAAGTGGGATGCCCTAAACGATGCCCTTAATAAACTTAATGAAGGGAATTCTGTAACACCTAGTACTAATGAATTAAATAAGCAATAATGATTATCTTAGTACTTAACTTTAAGCATGTTCAATAAGATCTTAAAACTAGTTTAGTGCTTATCTTATTTAATTATGAATTAAACTTTGATTAAGGTTAAGTGGCATTAGTTAAAGACTTAAGCATGCTTATTAGGTTCTTAAGGGCTGATTAGGGTTATGAAATCCTAAAAGACTAATGGGCAATTGGAGTTAGTGGAATGCCACCTCCTACTTGGGTGGATTGGTGGCAACCATGTGGGCTGCCACCTCGTGCTAGGTTGCAAGGAGACACCTTTATAAGGGGGCTACAGCTCGTTTTCCACCATTTCACCAGCAGCAACTTGGATTAGAGAGAGGATCTAGAGAGAGAAAGCGTAGATTTTAAGTAACCAAGTTGTTTAATTTTGTAATTTTCATTTATTTTGGTTCCTAATGCTATGTTGAAACAAATTAATGGCAAAATTTGTGTAAAAGTTTTGTTTAATTAGCTATAAACCCGTTTTAGTTAAAAAATCACAATTAATTAAAGAATAAAGTATTTTAGCTTAAGTATTTTATTAATGGTAAGATCAGCATGAATCTTTGTTTAATTTGGTTTGATTGAAAAATTAGTAAACATGTGATTAATTAGGTTATTTGGACACTTGGGATTTCTTAATGGGTTATGTTACACCCCAATTTTTTTTGTTATTCTTCAAACTAAACAATTGATACTCAAATACCGTGTAAATGCTATAAAAAAAAAAAAAAAATTAAATGTTGAGTTCCTGCTTGATTTTGTGCAAAAAGAGGATATGCAAAACCTGTTATAAAGAGTACATCCTGTGTAACACCTAGTACTAATGAATTAAATAGGCAATAATGATTATTTTAGTACTTAACTTAAGCTTGCTTAATTAGATGTTAAAACTAGTTTAGTGCTAATCATGTTTAATTATGAATTAAACTTTGATTAAGGTTAAGTGGGATTAGTTAATGATCTAAGCATGCCTATTAGGTTCTTAGGGACTAATTAGGGTTATGAAAACCTAAAGGACTAATGGGCAATTATGGGTTTTATTTTTGATAACTTCAAGGACTAAAGTGCAAATTTGGAAATTGGGGTTAGTGGAATGCCACCTCCTACTTGGGTGGATTGGTGGCAGCCATGTGGGCTGCCACCTCATGCTTGGGTGCTTGGAGACCCCTTTATAAGGGGGCTGCAGCTTGTTTTGCACCATTTCACCTGCAGCAACTTGGGTTAGAGAGAGAATCTAGAGAGAGAAAGTGTAGATTTGAGGTAAGCAAGTTGTTTAATTTTGTAATTTTCATTTATTTTGGTTCCTAATGGTATATTGAGAAGAATTAATGGTAAAAATTGTGTAAAAGTTGAGTATAATTAGCTATAAACCCGTTTTAGTTAAAAATCACAATTTATTAAAGATTAAAGTATTTTAAGTTAAGTATTTTATTAAGGGTAAGATCAGCATAAATCTTTGTTTAATTTGGTTTGATTGAAAAATAGATTAGTAAACATGTGATGAATTGGGTTATTTGGACACTTGGGATTTGTTAATAGGTTAGGCTTTAAGAAAATCAAAAGAATTAGTGTTTGGTAATTAATTAGGGAAATTAATATGCATTGTAAATATTGTTTAATTCAATTCATATTTGATTTGAAAACATGTAGGTATAGATTAGAGAATGTGAGAATTAAAAATTTGCAACAATAAACTAAAACCTAAATTATGTTGTTTCATTTCAGTTCCTCGTAATAGGCAAAGATCGCCTACTTAGAAGAAACACAAAAAGGAAGTCGGTGTAAGGTAGGGAATTTTATGCTATTCTATGGTGTATTTGATTTCTTTCTTTGAATTATTTGTTGGAATTTTATGTTATTTCTATGATTTCATAAAATCTTTTAAAGTGTCATTGCATCTCGGTTTATTGCATTGAAATGTTACCATGATGTTGGAACGTATATTGGTATGAAGATTCGTGGTTTTGTGTTGTCGAAATAGTTTATGGTGTGATTGCATTGCAAGAAGGATATGGAATTATCATAGTTGATATTCAGAGAATTTATTGGTGGCGAGGTGCTTATGTGATGCTACAGGCCTTATCATTTGTATATTGTTTATGTGGGACCGTGGGTGAAAGTCCCTAAAGCCCTCGAGGAAGACACTCCGATGTGGGTGTATGGGGTTGGTCCTGCCCCTGGGTTTTAGTCCCTAAAGACACGGGGTATGACTTGCCCTTGGGTGATGTCCCAGAATTGTCATTATTATATTGATCGAGTATCTTGTGGAGCATTGATATCTGCTGTGTACATTGTTGGGAGTCAGAAATTTATCAGTTGTGAAAGGATGGATGGGGAAAAGCAATGATGAAACCAACAAACACATGCATACATGTTTGACATGATTACACATTTGATAATGTTATGAATGTTTATCATGCATGTTATTAACGTTTTGATTCAAGGTTTTAAGGGTATACTTAGGATGGTTATAAACTTTCCTACTGAGTTGTGAACTCACCCTATCCCTTCCACCTCTAGATGCAGGTCAGAAGACCTATGCAGGAAAGAATGCTTGAGCAATGCTTTATTGTGATTGGATGCTGTTTGCTCATATTGAAAGTCTTTTGAGGCCATGCCTTTTGTATCAAGACTAAACCTTTTGTTGGAATGATGTAATGTATATATTTGTCAGATACACTTGTAGTATGGGCTACCCGTAGTAAACAATGGGGTTTGGTATATGTAAATTAATGTTGTACAAGTTTCTTTTGTGAAACAAAACATATTTTGTTAACTTAATAGTCACAATGTTAATACATGATGTACTCTTTATAACAGGTTTTCCCATATCTCTTTTTGAACAAATTCAAGTAGGAACTCAAACATTTCAATTTTGAGAGCACTTATACTGTATTTGAGTATTAATTGTTTAGTTGAAGAATAAATAATAATAAGAAAAAAAAAATTGGGGTGTGAGATGCTGTACCAAACTTTGTAACTTGTAGTTAACAAAATATGGTTCGTTTCTTAAAAGAAACTTATATTACATTAATTTACATATACTAAAACCCCATTGTTCACTACGAGTAGCCCTTACTATAAGTGTACCTGAAAAATTATATATATTACATCATTCCTACAAAAAGATTTAGCCTTTAATACAAAGGGAAAGCCTCAAAAGACTTTCAATTGAGCAAACAACATCCAATCACAATAAAGCATTGCTCAAGCATTATTTCCTGCATAGGTCTTCTGACCTGCATCTAAAGGTGGAAGGGATAGGGTGAGTTCACAAGTTAGTAGGAAAGTTTATAACAATCCAAAGCATACCCTTAAAAACCATTAATTAAAATGTTTAAAAGCATGGATGATAAACATTTTATAACCATTAACAAATGTGTAATCATGTCAAACATGTATGCATGTGTTTGATAGTTTCATCCTTGCTTTTCCCCATCCATCCTTTCACAATTGATAAACTGCTGACTCCCAACAATCTACACATCAGATATCAATGCTCCACAAGATACTCGATTAATATAATAATGACTATTATGGGACATCACCTAAGGGCAAGTCATACCTCGTGTCTTTTGGGACTCATATCCAAGGGCAGGACCAACCCTGTGTCTTTAGGGATTAAAACCCCATACACCCATATTAGAGTGTCTACCTCGAGGGCTTTAGGGACTTTCACCTAAGGACCCACGGTCCCACATAAATAATATATCAAAAGATAATGTCTGTAGCACCACATAGACACTTCCCACCAACCAATTCTCTGAATATCTTCCATGATTATTCCATATCCTTCTTACCATGCAACCACACCATAGACCATTTCCACAACACAGAACCATGAATCTCCACACCAATATGCGTTCCAATCTCAATGTAACATTTCAATACTATAAATCAAGATACAATAACACATTAAAACAGTTAATGAAATCATAGAAATGACCTGAAATTTCCATTAAATGTTTCAAGAAAAGAAATCAGATACATTATTGGATAGCATAAAATTCCCAACCTTACATCGACTTCCTTTTTGTGTTTCTTCTAAGTAGGCGATCTTTGCCTATTACGAGGAACTGAAATGAAACAACATAATTTAGGTTTGCTAGCCATGAAAATTTATATAGTTTATTGCTGCTAATTTTTAATTCTCATATTCTCTAATCTATATACCTACAAGTTTTCAAATCAAATTTGAATTGAATTAAACAATATTTATAATGCATATTAATTTCCCTAATTAATTATCAAACACTAATTGTTTTTATTTTCTTAAAGACTAACCCATTGAAAAATCCCAAGTGTCCAAATAACCTAATTAATCACATGTTTACTAATCTATTTTTCAGTCAAGCCAAATTAAACAAAGATTTATGCTTATCTTACCATTAATAAAATACTTAAGTAAAATACTTTAATTCTTAATTAATTGTGATTTTTAATCAAAACATGTTTTGTCACACCCCAATTTTTATTATTATTTATTCTTCAACTAAACAATTGATACTCAAATACAGTATAAGTGCTCTCAAAATTGAAATGTTGAGTTCCTACTTGAATTTGTTCAAAAAGAGGATATGAAAAACCTGTTATAAAGAGTACATCCTGTATTAAACATTGTGAGTATTAAGTTAAACAATATGTTTTGTTTCACAAAAGAAACTTGTACAACATTAATTTACATATACCAAACCCCATTTGTTTACTACGGGTAGCCCATTACTACAAGTGTATCTGACAAATATTACATTCTCATATCAACACAAAGGTTTATTTGAAACAAAGGCCATGGCCTCAAACAGACTTTCAATATGAGTAAACAGCATCCAATCAAGTAACAGCCATTGCTCAGCATTCTTTCCTGCATAGGTCTTCTGAACCTGCATCTAGAGGTGAAAGGGATCAGGTGAGTTCACGAACATCAGTAGGAAGTCTTAATAACAATTACTAAGTATACACTTAAAAACCTGGATCAAGTTTAATAATGCAATGATAACCTTTCATACTTATCAAATGCATGTTAATCATCGTCAAAACCTGTATACATGTGTTGTTGGTTTCATATCTGCTTTCCCCCTCCTCCATTTCACAAACTAATAATTGCTGACTCACAAAAATGTCAACATGAAGATAATCAATGCTCACAAATACTCGAACTCAATATAATACCAGATGTATTCTGGGAGCAATACCCAAGGGCAACGCTCATACTTCAATCGTCTTTTGGGACCTGCAATACCAAGGGCAGACACCCCGTGTTCTTTTAGGGACTAACCGGGGGCAGCCCAACCCCATACACCCCCTCGGAAGTAGGTCTTCTTCGAGGGCTTAGGGACTTTCACCCAAGGACCCACGGTCCCACGTAAACAATATATACAATGAACTAAGGCTTGTAGCATCAACTAGCCACTTCCCACACCAATCAAAATTCTCTGATAATGATCTGTGATAATTCACTATCCATTCTTGAATGCAATCACACACATAAACGATTTCGACAACACAAGAACCACGAATTTCATACCATAAATAGGTTCAACTCATGGTAATTTCAATGCACAAACCGAGATGCAAATGACACTCTTTAAAAGATTTTACTGAATCATAGAAACAACAAAAAATTCCAACAAATATCATTCAAGGAAGAAATCAGATACACACAGAATACGCCATAACAATTCCCTACCTTCACCCTGACTTCCTTTTTGTGTTTCTTCTAAGTAGGCGAATCTTTGCCTATTATGAGGGAACTGCAATGAACCTAATTTAAGGTTTTAGTTCTATTGTTGCAATTTTTAATTCTCACATGCTCTAATCTATATGCCTACATCGTTTTTTCAATCAATATGAATTGAAATTAAACAATATTCTACAAATGCATATTATTTCCCTAATTAATTACAACACTAATTTTTGCTTTTCTTAAAGCCTAACTATTCAACAAATCCCAAGGTCCAATAACCATTCAGTCACATGTGTATAATTATTTTTAATCATAAAACCAAAATTAAACAAAGAATTTATGCTGATCTACCCTAATAAAGATACTTAACTTAAAATGACTTATCTTAATTAATTGGATTTAAACTAAAGGGTTTATTTAGCGGTATTATACTCAACTTTTCACATTTTACCGGTTATATCTTTCAAACATGCATTAAGACAAAATAAGAAGGGTTAAAATTCAACTAACTTGCTTACCTCAAATCCGACACTTTCTCCTCTCTACCCAAGTTGCTGCGGTGAAATGAGTGAAAAACCGAAGCCTGCAGCCCCCCTTAACTAAAGGGTCTCCAACTACAAGCATTGAGGTGGCCAGCCCACTGGCTGCACCATCCACCCAAGTAGGAAGGTGGCATTCCACTAACACTTAATTCCAAATTTCTGCACCTTTAGTCCATTCAATTTTATAAAACTACCAACTAATTCCCTATTAGTCTCTTTTGGTTTTCTAACCTAATTAGTCCTAGAACCTAATAAGCATGCTTAGATCATTAACTAATCCACTTACCTTATCAAAATTTAATTCATCACTTAACATGATTAGCAGCTAAACTAGTTTTAAACATTAATTAGCAAGCTTAGTTCAAGTACTAACAATATCACTCATTGCTATCTTAATTCATTAGTACAGGTGTTACTGCTTATAGCTATTAATAACTTTTGCAACTTTTTACCATTAATATTGTTTCAACAACCATTGGAAACCAAAAATGAACAAATTACAAATTAAACAACTTGCTTTACCTCAATCTCCCTATTCTCCTCTCTACCAATTGCTGCAGGTGAAATGGTGAGACACTAAGAGATATGAACGCCGCCCATATACAGGGTCTCCTAGCAAGCTCGAGTGGCAGGACCAATCACCCAAGTAGGCACGGTGGCATTCCACTAACTCCAATTTCCGCATTTTTGGCACCTTTGTACCTTTCAAGTTTTCAAAAATAAATCCCATCATTGCCCTTTACGTATAGGTGTTACATCCCTCCCCTACAAAAATTTCGTACCTCGAAAATTTATAGAAGCTAACTGTAAAGTTCAAGGTACTTGTTTCTGCATTCTGATTCCAACTCCATGTAGCCCTTCCAACTCCACTGATGATCCAAACGACTTTCAATAGAGTATGGTTTTCGTCGGCAGTACCTGCCCTCTTTCTTTATCTAAATGCTCTCTTGGCCCTTCCATCTACGTTACATCTTCTTGCAAATTAAAATCTTGTCTAGGTACCATGTGTGGTATCAGGCTCCATACTTCCGCAACATGAAAACATGATAACATAATGTATACTATAGTCTTGTGGTGGTAAAGCTAATTTCTATGCTACTCTCCAATCTTTTGAAGGATTTCAAGGGCCAATTCTCTTGGAGCAAGCTTTCGCCTTTTTACCGCTAACTCGAAATACGCACCTTTTCCAAGGTGCGACATGTAACTCACGTGATCTCTCTATTGCGATTCTGAGGGGTCTCCTTCTGTGATCAGCATACACTTTTCTTCTACTCTTGTGTACCAACTAGCCTGTCACATAACTACTCGAATCTTGTCAGTCAAGTCTCTTGTACACCAATCCTTGCCTAATCAAAACTAGCTTCCCATATCCATCCAACACATAGGGGGATCTACAAGGCCTCCCCTAGAGAGCTTTCTACGGTGCCATTCCATACCTTTTGAAGCTATTATTGATATGTACAATTCGATCAAAGTAATGTTTCCACCCATTTCCTTTAAAATCCATCACAGCATGCTCGTACATAGAATCTTCCAAATGTGAAATAACTCCTTTGACTGCCCATCTCTTTCAAAGGATAAAATGCCCGAATCAATCTGATTTTAAGTTCCCAAGCGCTTTCTTTGTAAGCAGATGCAAAACTGCCGATGTAAATCTAGGATCTCTATCTGAAACAATAGAGAGCTGTGTACCCTGCCGTGCTTAAGTCATTAACTAATCACTTAAACCTTAATCAAATTTTAAGTTATAATTAAACAAGATTAGCATACTGTTTTAACATCTAATCAAGCATGCTTACAAGTTAAGTACTAAGATATTATATTGCCATCTTAATTTCATCTACGTACTAGGTGTTACAATACAAAGTAGAGGCCATGCGCTCTCGGAATGCATGAAGGGTGACCGTAGTGAAGTTGGAGCATACATTCTAAACGGTGGGGGATTTCCACTTTCTTGCGTAAAACTTTGTTTCCTAATGATGCTCAGGTGAAGGACGAACGTATGAAGGACAGCTCATCTTCTTCCGATTACAGTACACCTTGGAGAAATAGAAATGTACCATGATCTTGAGGTGTCAATATGGTGGCAAGGTATGAGTGGGAAATAGTCATTCTTTCCAAGTGTTACCATTGACAACAAGTAAACGTTGAACATCAGCCGAACCAGCAGTGTTGTCACCACACTACTATAGCTAGAACTGAATAGATCATGTGAGATGGACTTTGTGACAAGTTCGCTCAGTTCCCCCAAATTAAGCGCTAGTGTATGGGTATATTATATCTACATGAAGTCAGCAACTCTTAGCTATGAGATCACTGATCAATTCTTTTTGGGGTAATTGTATGTGACGGAAATGTTGAGGTTGCGCCAACAGGTACACTCTCTATTGTTTCAGATACGAGATCCTGATTTAAACATCCGCAGTTTGGCATTGCCTTACAAAACCTTGGGAATGAAAAAATCAAATTGAGTTCGGCATTTCATCCTCAAACTGAATGGGCAGTCAAAGAGTTTATTCAAATTATTGAGATTATCCATTTATGAGCATGTGTGATGGTTTTAAGGAATTGGCTGGAAACATTACCATTTGAATCCGGAATTTACATACAATAATGTTCTAAAGCAGTATTGGAATGGCGTTGAGCCTCTATGGAGGGCATTGTAGATCCCTATGTGCCTGGAATGGAATCAGTGAAACTAGTTTGACATTGGGCCAGAATTGGTGAACGAGACTACTTAGTTTGAGAAATACCGTGACAGGTGTTGGGAAGCCCACAAATAGACAAAAAGTTATGTTGATGACAATGACCCTAATTCCATATAGGAGATGCCTGGATTGTTTACGTGTCACACCTTGGAAAGCGTACGCATTTGGAAAGGGAAGCTTGCTCCACGATATATTGGGTTCAACAATCATTCATAAGATTGGAGATGTACATACACAAATTAGCCGTACGCCACAAAAGCTATCAGGATATAGCATTAATCGCTTCCATGTTTCCATTTGCGGAAGTATAGCCTGATAGCACAACATTACTAGATTGGCAAGATTTGACATTTGAAAGAGATGTAACAATAATGAGGAAGGGCAGAGAGATTTTGATAAAAAGACGGCAGGTAGCTACACCAAAACCTACCTCTGGTAAAGTGTCATGGGATCATCATAGAGTGGAGGGCTCAGTAGGAGTCTGGAACAGATATGAGAAACACAGTACCACCAACCCTCTTTATAGAGTCTTGTTTTTTCTTCAATTCGAGATGAAATTCTTTTTTAGGCGGGAAGATTACACGTAGTACTAAATGAATGCCTCAATTAGATCGTTAAAACTATTTTATAGACTAATCTTGTTTAATTATGCAATAAAACTTTGATTAAGGGTTAGTGGAATTAGCTTAATAACTTAGCATGTTACCAGGTTCTTAGGGCTGTTAAGGGTTATGAAACCAAAAGGATAAATTTTCACAATCACGCAATTTATGGGTTTTATTTTTATATCTGAAGAAACTAAGTGTCAAAATTGGGAAATTGGAGTTGTAATGCCACCTCCTACTTGGTGGTTGGTGGCAGCAATGTGGGTTGCCACCATCATGCTTGGTTGCATGGAGACCCTTTATAACGGGGTTTCGCAGCTCGTTTTTCCACCATCTTCACCTACAGCAACTTGGTTAGAGAAGAATGGAGAAAGTGTAGATTTGAGGTAAGCAAGTTGTTGTTTAATTTTCGTAAATTCTTTTCGTTTCTTTGGTCCTAATGGTATGGCTGAAATATTACCGAAATTTGGTGTAAAATGTTTAGTTCAATTAGCTATCAACATGTTTTTAGTTTAAAAATCAACAATTAATTAAGATTAAGTATTCTTATTAAAGGTAAGATAAGCATGAATCTTTGTAGTTATTTGGTATTGATTAAATAATTAGTAAACATGTGATTAATTAGGTTATTTTGGGACAACTTGGGATTTTTTCAATGGGTTGTCTTTAAGAAAATAAAAGACAATTAAGGTGTTGATAATTATTAGGGAAAATTAATAATGCATTCATAAATTATTGTTTTTCAATTCAAATTCTGCATTTGAAACCTGTAGGTATATGATAGAGAATAGAATTAAAATTAGCAGAATAAAACTATATAATTTTCATGGTGCACCTAATATGTATGTATTTTTCAGTTCCTCGTAATAGGCAAATCGCCTACTTAAACAAAAAAGGACAAGTCGATGTACAGGTTTGGAAATTTAGCTATCCAATAGTGTATCTGATTTTTTCTTTGAAACATTTAATTGGAAATTAGGTCATTTCTATGATTTCATTAAGTTTTTTAATGTGTCATTGCATCCAGTTATTGTGTTGAAATGTTCATTGAGAATTGGAGCACGCTATTCGGTGTGGAGATTCTGTTTCTTTGTGTTCGTGGAAGGGTTTCATTCTTTGTGGTTGCATTCAAGAAGGATATGGAATTATCAATGATCATATTGAAAGAATTGACAGGTGGGAGGGTTTATTTGAATGCTAACAGGCAATATCATTTGATATATTGTTTAAGTGAGCAGTGGGTCTTCGGCTGAAAGTCCCTAAAGCTTAGGGGAAGAACTTCGATGTGGTGTATGGGGTTTGGTCTGCCCTCGGGTTTTACTTCCGAAAGACATAGGGTTGGTCATGCCAAGTAATATCGTCAAAGACACAGGGTACTGATTGTCCTGGGTGATGTCCAAATGTCATTATTATATTGATCCAAGTATTTGTGGAGGCATTATACTATATTAGATTGTTGGGAGTCAGCAGTTTTATCATTGTGGAAAGGATGGGATCCAGAAACGCAAGGATATGAACTACAAACACATGCATACATGTTTGACATGAATTACACAAATTTGTTAATGTTATAAAATGTTTCATCATCCATGCTTTTAAATGCTTTATTCAAAGTTTTTAACGGAGTACTTATGGATCTGATATACAACTTTCTACTGAGTTGTGAACGCACCTATCCCTTCTACTTAGATGCAGAGTCAGAAGAACCTTGCAGGAAGAACGCTTTAGAGCATGCTTACTTGTGATTAGAATGTTTGTTTGCTCAATTGAAAGCCTTTTGAGGCTTTGCCTTTGTATTAAAGACTGAATTTGTTAGTAGGAATGATGTAATATATATAATTATCAGGTACACTTGTAGCTACCCGTAGTAAACAATGGGGTTTTGGTAAAAAAAAGAAAAAATACTGTACAAATTAACGTGTATAAGTTTTCTTTTAAAGAACGAACCATATTTTGTTAAGTACACGTTACAAAGTTAACGGACAGGCATGTACTCTTATAATAAGGTTATGCATACTCTTTTGCCACAAAATAACCAGAAATCAACATTTAAATTTTTGAGAGCCCTATATTTGAGTATCAATTGTTTCGTTTGAAGAATAAAAAAAACCAGGGTGTGATAATATCTTTCCTTTGAGCTTCAATAACCTTTTGTAATATTGTTGATCTACCAAAGTACAAAAGCAAGACAGAATCTGCTACATCAAAAAAGGGATTCACTCACTAATCTTAATCATGACATTTTCCACTCATAACCACCAACCAAATACACACATTGAACTTTCTACTTAGGAATCAGAACCACATTAGCTTTTCTCCTGATGAATATTCAAAGGTAAAATTCAAATCTTCAAGTTCTTCCCATCCGCACCTTGCCTTGACATTCAGACTTTTTTTAAGAAATGTACTTCAAAACTTCTTATGATCTGACGAACACCTCAAAAATTTCACCATATAAGCTTGTTCCATAACTTTTAAGCAAAGACTAGGGCTTACAAGTTGAGATAAATGTGTAGGATAGTTTCTGCTTCATGAATCTCACTTGCCTAAACATAACAAACCACTCTTCCTCTTTGCTCAAAACCATTCCAGCTTTTTGAAGCATCCATAAACTAATCTACTCTGTCTACTATTAAGGAGTAATTGCACAAGCGCTGTTGTAGTCTTCTTTTAGAATCTTCGAAACGGCATTCTTCAACCCTTGTCATTCCAATCAAAGTTCACTCTTCGCGCGTCATCTAGTATTGGGCATGCATTCGAAAAGTATTTCACAAACCTATCTGTAGAACCCACTAATCTAAGAATGACGTTCTTCAAAAACATTCTTGGTTTTCCCCTTTGTCAACAGCTTCCACTTTTGTTGGTATCCACATGAGACCCCTCTTGAGTCAACCATGTGCCCCAAAAATGAATTGTTCCCGGATGACCAAAAGTTACATTCTTCTCCATTTGGCATATAACTGGTCGTTCTCTTAATGTTCTTGAAGTTCATTATGCAAAAGAATGGACTGCCCTTTCACTCTACTTCTTAAATATCATCAGAAATACATCAACAAATACCACCACAAATGCGTCAAAAATGGTCAATAAACTATGATTCATCATGTCCATGAATGCAATTGGGAGCATTGGATACCCAGAATGGCATCACACACAATTCATAATGCCATGACCTTGTCGAAAATGCATCTTTCTGGAAGTATCTAATTATGCATCCTCAACTGATGATAACCAGATTCTTAAATCATTCTTTGCAAAATAGCAAGCCCACATAATTGGTCAAATATGTCATCAATCGAGGTAGGCGGATATGTTTTTTTTCACCTGTTTTCTCTGTTAATTTTCTGTAATCCAACATATCGCCAAGGATCCACCTTCTTCTTCACAACAATACCAGAGCCCCCAAGGTGGTGCTAGGCCAATAACTTTACTTTGCAACTCGCCTGCAACTGAATGTTCTATTCCTTAGTTCTAATGGAGCCCATCCTATAAGCTATTGGATCATTGGAGTTTTTACCTAGATACATTCAATAGAAATCCATATTTTCTATGTGGAGAAGGTAAACATGCAAATTCTGAAAACAATTTTCAAAATTCAGCAACCATCTGGATCCAATCTATAGTTTCATCTTTTTAC
The DNA here is from genome assembly GCA_037355405.1 of Vitis amurensis. Taxonomy (NCBI): domain Eukaryota; kingdom Viridiplantae; phylum Streptophyta; class Magnoliopsida; order Vitales; family Vitaceae; genus Vitis; species Vitis amurensis. The sequence goes on along the minus strand of JBAPGN010000250.1, from coordinate 44,213 downwards.
ACTTCTCCTTCATTAAAAGAAAATATCGTCCGCCTCTTTCTTGCCACTTTATCATCCAGGTTTCGAATTTAGTGGAAATGTTAGCCTTCTATCACCGATAGACCAACTAATCAAGACCAGAACAGGTTTGGAATGTTAGTATTCTTCAAATAACAATCTAACCAGCATGATGCACAGGGGGGGGGGCGGGGGGGGGGGGGCCGGGGTGGGAGAGGGGGGGGGGTGGGGGGGGGCCGTTTGGGGGGCGGGGGTTGAGGGGGGGGGCGTGGGGCTTGGGGGAATGTTGGACGGGTGGGGGTGGGAGGGGGGGGGGGGGCGGGGGGGGGGGGGGGTAGTCCATCCCATCCCAAATTCATCAAAGATCAAGAAGAACCAAGATTAGGTTGTAACTTAAGATCCCAATATAAAGCAAAAAGCTGAACACAACTCGCTTGGTTTTCATACAAATCTTTTTAAAGTGTCTTGCATCTGGTTTATTGCATTGAAATGTTTACATGATGTTGGAACGTTATTGTATGAATATCGTGGTTTTGTGTTCGTCGAATAGTTTAATTGTGTGATTCGCTTGCAAGAGAAATGGAATTATCACAGTTGATATTCAGCAGAATTATTGTGGCGGTGCTTATGTGATGCTACGGCCTTATCATTTTATATTGTTTATGTGGGACCGTGGGTCCTATGGGTGAACAGTCCCTAAAGCCTCGAGAAAGAAACTTCCAGTGTGGGTGTATGAGGTTGGTCTGCCCCTGCGGTTTTAGTCCCTAAGAACGGGGTTGGTCCTGCCCTTGGGTATGAGTCCAATGACACGGGTTGGTCCTGCCCTTGCGGTATGAGTCAAAAGACACGGGGGTCAGATGACTTGCCCTTCGGGTATGTCCCAAATAGTCAATTATTATATTCTGAGTATCTTGTGGGAAGCATTGATATCTGTTCATGTACATTGTTGGATTCAGCAATTTATCAGTTGTGAAAGGAATGGATGGGGAGCAATGATGAACAACAAACACATCATACATGTTTGAACATGATTACCACATTCTGTTAGATGGTTCTATGAAGGGAATGTTTATCATGCATTGTTTATTAAACCATTTTGTTCAAGTTTTTTAGGGGTATACTTAGGATGGTTATAAACTTCCTATAGTTGTGAAATACCCTATCTTCCACTTTAGATGCAGTCAGAAGACCTGTGCAGGAAAGAATACTTGAGCAATGCTTTACTGTGATTGGATGCTGTGTTGTTCATTATGAAGTCTTTTGAGGCCATGCCTTTTGTATCAAAGACTAAACTTTTGTTTGGAATGTCAGATGTATATATTTGTCAGATACACTGTTAATGATGGGCTAACCCGTAGTAACAATGGGTTTCGGGGTATTGTAAATTAATGTTTACAGTTTGTTTTGAGGAACAAACATATTTTACCTTAATTCACATGTTTAATACAGGATGTACTCTTTATTACAGGTTTTTTCATATCCTCTTTTGAACAAATGCAAGTAGGCCAACTCAACATTATATTTTGAGAGCCTTCTGTATTTGAGTATCATTGTTTAGTTAAGATATTAATAATAAGAAGAAATACTGGGTGTGAATACCCGTGTCTTTTGGACTCATACCAACGCAGACCAACCCCGTGTCATTTGGGAACTCATCCAAGGCAACCACCGCTGTCTTTAGGACTAAACACGGGCGGACCACCCGTGTCTTTGACTAAACGCCGTCAGGCCAACCGCCATACCCCACATCGAGTGTCTTCCTCGAGGGCTTTAGGGACTTTCACCCAAGACGCGCACGGTCCCACATAACGAATATACAAATGATACGGCCTGTAGCTCAGCTAAGCCCTCGAACCAATAAATCTCTGAATAATCACTGTGATAATTCATAATCCTTTCTGCGCAATGCAATCACACATAAACCATTACAACACAAAACCGAAAATTTATACCAATTATACGTTCAACATCATGGTAAATTTCATGCAATGACTAAGATTCAATGAACACTTTAAAGATTTTATGAAATCTCGAAATAACATAACAATTCCCAAAAATCAATTCAAAAAGAAAGAAATCAGATCACATAGAATAGACATAAATTCCTACCTTCAACCGACTTCCTTTTTGTGTTTTTCTAACTGGCGATCTTATGCCTAATTACGAGGAACTGAAATGAAACACATAAAATTTAGGGTTTAGTTTATTGTTGCGAAATTTTCGAATTCTCACATTCTCTAATCTATATCCTACATGTTTTCAAAACAAATATGAATTGAAATTAAACAATATTTCACAATGCTATTAATTTTCCTAATTAATTACCAACACTAATCCTTTTTATTTTCTTAAAAGCAACCTAATTAACAACTCCCAGTGTCATAACCCAATTCATCACATGTTTCTAATTATTTTTCATCAAACCAATTAAACAAAGATTTAATGCCCGCCTATACTTAATATAATACCTATAATTAAAATACTTTAATCTTTAATTGATTGTGATTTTTACCTAAAACCAGGTTTATAGCTAATTATACTCAACTTTTACACACACAATTTTTACCCGTTATCTTTCAACATACCAGTTAGGACGAAAATTTACAACATTAAACACTTTTGCTTACCTCAATCTACAGCTTTCTCTCTCTAGATTCTCTCTCCTAAACCAAGTTGCTGCAGGTGAAATGGTGGCAAACGGCGCCGCCCCTTATAAAGGGGTCTCCAGCACCCAAGATGAGGTAGGCAGCCCCATGGCTGCCACCGATGCCACCCAAGTGAGGAGTGGGCATTCACCTAACCCCCAATTCCAATTTGCCACTTTAGTCTTAGTTATCAAAATAAAAACCTAATTGCCATTTAGTCTTTAAGGTTTTCATAAGCCTAATTAGTTCCTAAAGCCTAATAAGCCATGCTTGATCATTAACTAATCCCACTTAACCTTAATAAAGTTTAATTCATAATTAACATGATATTAGCACTTAAACTAAGTTTTAAACATGTAAATTAGTAAGCAAAGTTTAAAGTACTAAAACATAATTGCCATTAATTCATTAGTACTAGGTGTTAAGCAAATGTTCCTTTGAAGCCAAGTGTATAGATATAGCTATGTTTTTGTCTCTAACAGGCCTCTGGAAAGTATTACAGACAACAGCTTCAATTGATCTATTATCCCACAATTGTTTTGCTATCCTCAACATGAGGAACTAAAGTACTCTCCCTTCCTCACCACTCCAATTACATCCAGTATTTTACTTTATTTTTATTCTCATCGCAATTCTCAGCTTCAAGAAATTGCCCACCCCTAAATATTGGAGGAGTTAGTGATTTAAATTCCCAAATTAGCTCACTCTGCATTCACCAGTCAACGTAGATTTGCAGCTCTTCCCCCCCCTCCACCCTGCCCCCCCCATCAAAGCTCTCCCCCTCCAACCCTATCCCTCCCCCCCTCACTCCTCCTCCGCCTCTCCACCCCGCGCCCCCCCTCCCCCCACCGTCCCCCTACCTCCCCCACCCCTCGCAACGCCTCCTCCCCCCGCCCCGCCGCGGTACGACCACCCCCACTCCTACACCACATCGCCTCCACCCCCGCACCCCCCCGCCTGACCCCCACGCGACCCCCTCCCCTCCTCCACCCCCCCGCAACACACCCCCCCCCTCACGCCGCCCCCACCGCCCCCCCTTCACCCACATGCTCCCCCCCCCACCCTGCCCCCCCCTCACTCCACCACCCCCCGCCCCCCCCCCTCCCCGCCCACCGCACCCCCCCCCCCCCTCCGCCCCCACCCACCGCCATATCACCCATCCCCTCCAGCCCACGCCCCCCCCCCGGCTCCCCACACCACCCCCCCGCCCCCCCGACGCCCCGCACGACCCCACACCTACCCCCCCCCAACCTCCGCCCGCCACACCACCTCCCCACTCCCCAACTCCCCACCCTCCCCGACCCCCGCCACCGCTTCCACCCGCCCCCCACGTCCCTCCCCCCCCCTGTCCCCTCCCTTTCCCACACCCCCTCCCCCCTCCCCGCCGACCCCCCCAGCCCCCCCCCTCCCCCCCGATCCCTATCCCTCACCCGCCCAACCCGTTCCCCGTCCACCGCGCACCCTACCTATCCCACCCCACACCCCCTCCACCACCCCTCTCCCACCCTCCCCAGGCCCGCCCCTCCCCCCCGCCCTCTCCTCCCCTAAGCCCCAACGCCCCACCCCGCCCTAGGCCCACACCCGTCCCGCCCCCCAGATGCCCGTCCTCTCCCACCTCATGAAGGTCACTCGCACGAAGTTATCGTCCCAACGTAATTATCTTATCGTGTTATTTTATTATTTTTTTCTTACATTACCAAGAGATATTGGAGATGGTCTAATTGTTTGTCTAGGCCTTGTGGTAGTCTGTTTCCTTGCTCTAGGCATTTTTGCTTAAGAGATGTATACACAGGATGGATTTATCAATACTACCTTAGGCTATTCATTAAATCAAGCATGCGCTTAAACAATACAATAAACCATAATAGGCATAGGTATGGATTCTCATTGATAGAATTCAAACACGGCACCATGATCAAACAATTACCATAGCTGGGCATATTCCACCAATACAACATGATAATCAAAACACAACAAAACGGCAAAACATAATACTTCATATTTACTTTTCACTAATATCATATATCATAACAATAATAAGAATAACCATCCAAATTAAATAATGACATCTAGTGCACCTATTGTTGGCCTCCCACCTATGGTCCACAATGATAATCCCTTTATGCCTCTAATACCCAAGCTATCCACACGCGCTCAATTTTTTTGTTATTCCTATCAAATCAAATACAGTTAAGTAGCTTCTCAAAAATTAAATGTTGAGTTCTTGCTTATTTTGTGCAAAAGAGGATAATGGCAAATCTGTTATAAAAGTACAATCCTGGTATTAAACTTTGTAATTGTAGTTAACACAAATATGGTCGTTAATACATTGTTTTATAGCTAATTAAGTCTTAAATACTTAATCTTAATTAATTGTTATTTTTTAATCAAAACCAATGTTTAAGCTAATTAAATTAATACTTTTACACAATGTTCGTTAATTTGTTTAACATCAAAATATGAACACCTTGCTTACCTCCAAATGTACACTTACTCTCTCTAGATTTTTTCTCTATCCAAGTTGTTGTGGTGGAATGTGGAAAACCAGCTGACGACCGGTATAAATGGGTCTCCAGCAACCAGCACGAAGGTGGCAGCCCACATGGTGCCACCGAATAACCAGCCAAGTAGGAGGTGGCATTCCAATAACGTCATTTTGCACTTTTCTTCAAGTTTCTAAAATAAAACCCAATAATTGCCTTTAGTCCTTTAGTGTTTTCTAACCTAATCTGCCCCTAAGAACCTAAAAACAATCCTTTAAGTATTAACTACTCCCACTTAACCTTATCAAGTTTAATTACATATTAAACATTTAGCATTAACTAGTATTTAACATCTAATTAGCATGCTTAATTTTAACGTTCTAAGATAATCGTATGCCTATTTAATTCATTATACTAGTGTTATAGGTGGTTATAGCTTTAAAAAATCAAACAATTAGTGTTTGGTAATTAATTAGGGAAATTAATATGCATTGTAAATATTGTTTAATTCAATTCAAATTTGATTGAAAAACCTGTAGGTATATAGATTAGAGAATTGAAGATTAAAAATTAGCAACAGTAAACTGTATAATTTTAATGGTAAGGAAACTTAAATTATGGTTTTCATTCCAGTTCCTCATAATAGGCAAATATTGCATACTTGAAGAAACACAAAAAGGAAGTCGGTGGTAACAGGTTGGGAATTTTTTGCTATTGTATGGTGTACTTTGATTTCTTTCCTTGATTCATAAAATGTTTTAATGTCTCATTGCATCTCAGTTTATTGCATTAAAAGTTTACCAATGATATTAGAACGTAATATTGGTATGAAGATTCATGGTTCTATGTGTCGAAATGGTTCATGGTGTGGTTGCATTGCAAGAAGGATATGGAATTATCATAGATGATATTCAGAGAATTGATAGGTGGAAAGTGTTATGTGATGCTACAGGCATTATCATTTGATATATTAGTTTATGTGGGACGTGGTCTTGGTGAAGTCCTAAAGCCCCTCAAGGAAGACACTTGATGTGCTGTATGAGGTTGGCCTGCCCGAGTTTAGTCCCAAAGACACGGGGTTGGTCCTACCTTGGGTGATGTCCTTACGAATAGTCATCATTATACTTGGAATCGAAGTATCTTGTGGGCTCTGATACTGATTGTAGATTGTTGAGTTCGCTTATAAATTCATGAAGGATCGGATGGAGAAAAGCAAGATGAACTAAGCAACATGCATACATGTTTGAAATACTTACACATTTGTTAATGGTGATAAATGTTTATCATCCTGTTAACACGTTAATTTCAGGTTTTTAAGGGTATGCTTTGGAACTTGGTTTTTAAAGTTTCCTATTGATTGTTGAAGCTCACCTATCCCTTCCACATTTAGATGCAGTTGGAGGCCATTCGGAATATGGCTCGGACGCAATGTTTTACTGTGATTGGTGTTGTTTTCTAATTGAAATCTTTTGAGGCTTTGTTCTTTGGAGTAATTAAAGACTGAAATCTTTTTTGTTAGGCATGATGTAATACTATTATAATTATCGCGGTACACTTGTAGTAAGGGCTACTTAGTGGTACAATGGGGTTTTGAAATATTGTAAATTAACGGGTATAAGTTCTTGTAAGCCAACGCAACTATATTTATTAACTAAGAGTTACAAAGTCTAATACAGGTTGTAACCTCCCTTTATAATATGGATTTTTGCATATCCTCTTTTTGCACAAATCAAGCAGGAACTCAACATTTAATTTTTTTTAGTTTGAAGAATAACAAAAAAATTGGGGGTGTGAAAATTCTCTAAACAAATTCAAGAAGGGGGATGCTCTAAGCAAATGAAGTAAGCGCAAGATGCCCTTAAAAGCCTATGGAAGAAGAACATCATAAATGACATTAAGAAAGGGGATTCACTAATAAGACTGGAAGGGGCATGCCACAAACAAACTCTACCAAAGGGGATGATGCGCAATCCAACAAAAGCGGCTGTGCTAGAAAACCTCAAGAATGGAGTGCAACTAACAAACATTGATGGGGATGTAGTCACTAAAGAAGTGGGAGTTATGCTAGTAATCCCTAGAAAAGGGTTGCCTAAAAGAATTGAAGAAGTTGTATGTTCTAAACAACTCAGAAAGGGATGAATTAAAATCTCCATGAAGATGGATTGTAAATACCTTAGCACCAAGAATCTAAATGGGCATATTATATTACTAATAAACTTCAAAACGTGCTTAATTAGATGATTAAACTAGCTTAGTGTTATCTATTTATTTAGATTAAACTTGATTGAGGATCAGCTGAGATTAAGTTTGTGATTAAGCATGCCTATTGGTTGTATGGCTATTAACAGTTATGAAAACTAAAGGATTATGGCATTATGGTTTATTTTGATAACTTCGAAGTTAAAAATTGGAGACGTGGACGTTAGGGCAAATGTTCCTGCCCCCATTTGATTGGCCTGCATGGAGAGAGGATCTAGAGAGAGAATGTGTAGATTTGAGGTAAGCAAGTTGTTTAAAATTTGTGTACAATTTCAATTTAATTAGCTATAAACATGTTTTAGCTAAAAATCACAATTAATCAACAATAAAAGTATTTTATTAATGATAAGATTAGCATAAATATTTGTTTAATTTGGTTTAATTAAAAAATAGATTAAGGGATTTGCACTATTACAAATTTAAGTGGTTTCCATAGTGCATCCAACTTATACTACATAAGAAATAGCAAAAACCAAAAGAATTATTAGCACAAAACCATAATGAATTCATAATCATGAAAATGTTGTCATGACTTGGCATGGAACAAATAGTCCCTATTCAAAACCTACAAATATAAGTAAATTTCAAGCCTATGGCCCACACCATAATGACAACAATTACAAATTGAAAGGATTTGCACTATTACAAATCGAAGCGATATACTCTTATAGAATTGCAGAAACCAAAAGAATTGTCAGCCCAAAACCATAATGAATTAAAAATCATCAAAATGCTTCCATGACTTGGCATGGAACAAATAGTCCCTATGCATATATAGTGCCAGAAGCCTCTTCCCCAAATTGATATAGTATCATCACAACATCTCTCCAACTTGGTTTTCCATTTTAGTTAATGGAACTAAAAATATTGGTGGTTACAGAATTTACCAATGGCTAAATCTTCTGTTGAAATTGTTTTCCTCCACTTGCCTCTTACCATAATTAAATGACAAATTCCTTTAATGTTGACTCATCTTGAAGGTCTAGTGAACATTCCTGCTTGTAGAGTAACATGAAAGATGACTGTAGTTTGAGGTTCTAGAATCATGGGATGGTGGCTATGGATTTCTTAATAAGTAAAAAATCACCATAGGGATCTCTATAGGCTAATTGCTTGGTGTGTGGCATTTTGAACGACATACTGAGATAGGTGATGACAACTGTCACACCCCATTTTTTTTTTTCTTTTCTTATTATTATTATTATTTATTCTTCAACTAAACAATTGATATTCAAATACAGCATAAGTGCTCTTAAATTGAAATGTTGGAAGTTCCTACTTGAATTTGTTCAAAATATGATATGGAAAACCTGTTATAAAGAGTACATCCTGTTATAAAACATTGTGACTATTAAGTTAACAAAATAATTCAAGGAAAGAAATTAGATACACCATAGAAATAGCATAAAATTCCCTACCTTACACCGACTTCCTTTTTTGTGTTCTTCTAAGTAGGGCATCTTTGCCTATTACGAGGACTGAAATAAAACAACATAATTTAGTTTCAGTTTATTGTTGCAAACTTTTAATTCTCACTTCTCTAATCTAATATCCTACAATGTTTTCAAATCAAATATGAATTGATATTTAAACAATATTTACAATGCATATTGATTTCCTAAATTAATTACCAAATACTAATTTTCTGATTTTCTTAAAGCTAACCTATTAACAAATCCCAAGTGTCCAAATAACCAATTCATCACATGTTTACTAATCTATTTTTCAAACCAAACCAAATTAAACAAAGATTTATGCTGATCTTACCCTTATAAAATATTAACTTAAAATACTTTAATCTTTATAAATTGTCATTTTTAACTAAAACAGATTTATAGCTAATTATACTCAACTTTTACACAATTTTTACCATTAATGCCTTCTCAACATACCATTAGGACAAAATAAACGAAAATTACAAAATTAAACACTTGCTTACCTCCAAATCTACACTTTCTCTCTCTAGTCTCTCTCTCTAACCCAAGTTGCGCAGGTGAAATGGTGCAAAACGAGCTGCAGCCCCCCTTAATATAGGGTCTCCAAGCACCAAGCATGAGGTGGCAGCCCCACATGGCTGCCACCAATCCACCAAGTAGGGAGTGGCATTCCACTAACCTCAATTTTCCAAATTTGCACTTTAGTCTTCAAGTTATCAAAAATAACACCCATAATTGCCCATTAGTCCTTTAGGTTTTCATAACCCTAATTAGTCCCTAAGAACCTAATAAGCATGCTTAGATCATTAATTAATCCCACTTAACCTTAATCAAAGTTTAATTCATAATTAAACATGATTAGTACTAAACTAGTTTTAATATCTAATTAAGCAAGCTTAAGTTAAGTACTAAAATAATCTAGGTGTTACAACAACTTCCAAGGGTTCATGGGATTATGAGAAGTAGATGTTAAAAGGATGTAGCACCAAATTCATGAAGTACATTTGTTTTTCTGGCTTATCATTTTAATCAACAGAATTAGCTCTCTTGTGCCATGAACTTAAGATGACTAAATGGAAGGCGGTTCTTTATTGTCCAATATTATAATGAGCTGAGAGTTTATCATTCAAGATGAGGGCTTCTCAACCTCCATTCAATATATGGAATTTAGATTTATCATTTTCAAATGAAAAAATACCAGGACCACATCATAGTGCTTAGACACATACTATATCCTTTCTAAAAAAATGAAATTAAAGAATTATTCCTCATGGAACCATTATCAGACACTTCTTTTGAAAGGGAATACTTGCCGACCTACATTTAATCAAAACTTGAACTGTTTGGCTAGTCTGTTGTCTGCTGTCTGCTTGAGTGCACCAAGCCTTCACCATGATTATCTCAAAACCTTGGTCATCAACTTGCATGTTGTAGGCACTGCTGGGTGAAAACCATCCAAATGCGGCTTGGTACCGCACATCGTCCAAGTCAAGATGCCTGACACATACAACCCTATCCTAACCACGTCAATCCAATCTAAGGAAATGGAAAAAGAACTAGTAGCTACTACCATACACAACCCTTCTTTGGCGCATTCCAAGAGCTCAATACGACCGATCTGATCCAATAATTGATATCCTTTCCCATAATCTCTCCTCAACCAAGAGGGGGGAAAGAAGCAACTGACTACTTCCATACGCTAATTCAATACCAAATCATCTGCATAAATTAAGCTCAGCACAAATTTTTATTGCCTAACAAAGAGAATGTGTAGCCTGGACATAGAAAAAGAGGTTTAACACTTGTACACATATAGATACATGGGTGCACACAATCAAATGTAACTGCATGTCAGTGTAATACAATGTAAAAATAGAGAGAGAAATATTATATGTTGCTGAACTTTATTGTGGCATTTTCATAAAGCAAGGATTTTATCACTAGTGCATTTCATGAAAATGCAAAATTTCGCCTGTACAGTTCATAGAAGCAAATTTATTGTTGCAATTTCATAAAAAACACACTGCTTTTCGTTGTTACCTGGGTTGAGGCCTTTTTCCTAGCAGGGATTTCCTTGTCTTAGGGATTTTTTGTTGTGACCAGCACGAGTTACGATGGCAGAAATTGAGTATGCAACTTAAACAGAATGTTTTAGTTTCCATTGTCACATCTTCAAGATTTTTCTGAGGTAATCAAATGGAATTAGAAATAAAGAATAAATATACTCAGAAAATTTATCAATTATTTAATGACAAAGTGAGTAAAATAGTATCAGTTTTGCACTATAATCTTTACCTACGGAGATACAAAATCCTCATGGTCTCTAGGTGGTTGATAGTAATACTAGCATGATCGATATACCAGCTTGGTGGAGCAAATACATCTTTCCTCAAACCTTTCAACAATTTCCTTCGTTCATGTAGTCTCTTGTCCGAAATAGGAAGATGTCTTTCATGACGTCCATCTAGACTAAAAAGATGTTAAATTTCTATGGTATTCATTATGCAATCATTGGTTCAAAACAAAATTAATAGGAATACTGTTATGCATCTGACCATGCACATAAATTTCAACATAAAACAATATTGCATGAACAAGGATTTAGAGTAAATGAAATTTTTATCAAGGAAAGGAAAGGACTACATCCAATAAATATTGTTTACCAGTTCAATTCAAATTTATTTTGAAAACATGTAGACATGTAGAGCATTAGAATATTATACATAAAAATTAGCAACCAGTAAATTTAATAGGTTAAGATCGCTAAACTAGAAGAATATAGAGCGAAGCCCGGTAGGTAGGGAATTTCATAAAATGTTTTTAAATGTGTCACTGCATCTTGGTTTTATTGTGTTGAAATGTTACTTGAATTGCAACAATATATTTGTAAGAAGATTCATGTTTTTTGTGAATGTGTGGGTTTGCATCTGCAAGAAGGTAATAGAATAATCACGAGATGAATACTTAGATAATAATTGGTAGGAAAGTGTTTATGTGAGATTGTGGAACTTGCTCGAAAGTCCCAAAGCCCTGAGGAAGACATTCGATATGCGGTGTACGTGGTTGTCTTTGCCCCTGGGTTTTTTAGTTCTAAAAACATGGGGTTTGGTCTTGCTTGAAGTATGAGTCCCAAAGATACCGGGGTATTGATGAGTTGGGTGATGTCCAAGATAAGTTATTATTTACTTCACCATTATCTTGTGAACCATGGTGTTTTGGTTATATGTAAATTAATGTAAATAAAAAAGTTTTTTTGGTGAAAAAATGAAAAAAAACCATAATTTTTGTTACAAAGCTTAACTAACAGGATGTAATCTTTATAACAAGTTTTCCACAATGCCCATTTTTTTTTTTTTGCTCAAAATCAAGCAAATCAACTTTTAATTTTTTGGGTCTTAGATGCTTTCAGGTAGAGAATCAAACTGTATTTGAGTAATAAATTGGAAAGTATTAAAAATTAAAAAAGATCATGAAGGAAGGGTGATGGATAAACTAAATCAAGGCTAGTTTGATAGCCGCAATGAATAGAATGTCTAAAAAAAATAGAGGAATGGAATACCCAAATAACACTCAGGAAAGAGGATGCTGAAATAAACCTATGAACGGGAATAAACCCTAAACAACACTGTAAAGAAGGGACCCTGAAATGAAACTCAAGGAATAGAGCATATCGTTAAACAACTCATAGGTGGAGTCTTGATTATGAGAACCAAGGACATACGATAAGCTTAAACTAGTTCCTGATGGGACAAAGGAAGACATGAACTAGGGGCCGAACCTAGGATGAACTCACCTGATGAGACAATAACAAACACAACTAAAGCTTGGGTGACTAGGATGGTATGGCGACAATCAGACCAAGTTCCTCAAATTGGAATATAGATAACTAGATGATGTCTGTGTTCAGAAAATAAAGGAAGATACTTATATTAAAAAAGGACAGTAAACCTCACCGGGTCCTTAAAGGAACTAAGATGAAACGAAGTAGAACCAGAATTATGTAAAAGTGGAGCAATCAAAAGAACCAAATGAATTAGCTTAAATAGAACTCGGATGGCTACCTCAATGTGTGATGTGAAACATAATAAATCTAAAGAAAAAGAAATGAATAAAAAATGACGCGTTCCAATAATGAGCCATCTCGCGAACAATGATTATGTTTAGACAAACTATGGATGAACTCTCTGTTATGGGGTGAAGGAGAGGCATACGCTAAAAAACTTAAGGAGTGGGATGGCCTAACGATTGCCCTATAACTTAATGAAGGAATTCTCTCACAAAGTAATATGAGATGCTCTATACAAATTCAACCAGTGGGATGCCCTTAAAGAAGCCGTGGAAAGAAGACGTTAAATGAATTTAAGAAGGGGGATTCTAATAAGACTCATAGATGGGCATGCACAACAACTCTAAGCAAGGGGATGCCAATCCAAGAAACGTTTGTAAAACCCTCAAGAAATGAGTTGCGCCAAGAAATACTGCATGGGATGGGCCAACCACATAAAGGAAGTGGGAGTCGCTTAGTAATCCTCGGGAAGAGGTATGCCTAAAGAATTGAAGCAAGTTGGGTGGTCTAAACCATCTCTAGGAAAGGGAATGAATGAAATCTCCATGAAGATGGATGGCCTACTGAAAAACTCAAGGAAAGGGCGATGTAACTAAATCAAGGTAGCTTGATAGCCAATGAATAGAATTCCTAAAAAAATAGATGATGGGATACTAAAGACACTCAAAGGCAGCTACCCAATAAAAACTCAACGAAGGGGAATACCTAAATCAAACTTAAGAGGAATGCTCGAAATGAACTCAGAATAGAGGGCATTCATAAAAAACTCCATAGGGTGGAGTCTGATTCTGAAAAACCAAAGGACATAACGTCAAGCTTATAGTTCAGAATGAATGGGAACCAAAGGAACGAACAATGAACATTATGCCGAACCTAGGATAAATCACGATGATGAGAACAATAACAAACAACCAACTAAGCTTGGGTAGAACCTAGGATGGTGTGCAGACGATCGGACACAAAGTTAACTCAAATTGCATATACATAGAACTTGGATGATGTCTATGTTCAGAAATCAAGGACAAAGAAACTTAGATTAAACAAGGATTAGTAACCCAATCCAGGTAACACTAAAGCAACTAAGAATAAAGAAGATAGAAAAGATTATGGTCCAAAGATCAGCAATCAAGACAAATGAATTAGCTTAAATAGAACCTAGGATGGCTACTCAATGGTGTGATGTGAAAATAAATAAACTAAGAACGAAAATGATAAACTGTACACTAGTACTAATGAATTAAAATAAGGTATTATTTTAGTATATAACTTAAGCTTGTTAATAGATGTTAAAACAGTCTTAGTGCTATCAGATTTAATTTATGATTAACTTTGATTAAGGTTAAGTGGGATTAGTTAATGATCTAGCATGCTTACTTAGCTTTCTTAGGACTAATTAGGGTTATGAAAACCCTAAAGGACTATGGCACGTATGGGTTTTATTTTGATAAACTTGAAGGACTAAGTCATTTGAAATTGCGGTGTGGAAATGCTACCTGCCTACTTGTGATCTGGTGGCAGCCATTGTGGGGACTGCACCCTCTGCTTGGGTGCTTGGAGACCTTTCTAGGGGGCTGCGCTCGTTTGCACCATTTCACCTCAGACACTGAGTTAGAGAGGAATTAAGAGAGAAAGTTACGATTTGAGGTAGCAAGTTGTTTTAATTTTTAATTTTCGTTTATTTTGGTTCTAAGTATGTTGAGAAAGAAATTATGGTAAATTGTGTAAAGTTGAAGTAATAATTAGCTTATCATCTGTTTTAGTTAAATCAAATTTTTAAAGATTAAAAGTATATTAAGTTAGTTTTCTATTTAAGGATAAGATAGCTAAATCTTTGTTAGATTTGTTCGTTGAAAAATAGGATTAGTAACAATGTTATGAATTGGGTTAATTTGGACACTTTGGGATTTTTAATAGGTTAGGCTTTAAGAAAATCAAAAGCAATTATGTTTGGTAATTAATTAGGAAATTAATATGCATTGTAAATTTGTTTCAGATTCAATTCATATTTTTTTGAAAACATGTGAGGATAGTAGATAGAGATGTGACAAATTAAATTTGCAAACATTCAACGTAAGAACCTAAATTATGTTGTTTTTTCTCAGTTCGTCGTAATCGGCAAATGCTACTTAGAAGAAACACAAAAGGAAGTCGTGTAAGGTAGGAAGTTTATGCTATTACTATGGTGTTCGATTTCTTTCTTGAATTATTTGTTGAATTCTTACTGTTATTTCTATTGATTCCTCATAAATTTTTAAAGTGTCTTGCATCTCGGTTAT
>JBAPGN010000250.1:12968-29010 GCA_037355405.1 Vitis amurensis | reverse complement strand
GTTCATTGACATGATTGAATCGATCTAATCGGCCTTATTTGGATCATTTTGTGGTGGTATTTGTGGATGATATTTTGATATATTCTAAGAGTAGAGAAGAGCACGGTCACCATTTGCATATGGCACTTCAAACACTTAGAGAAAACCAGTTATATGCCAAATTGGAGAAATGTGACTTTTGGTAGGAAATTCAATATTTGGGGCACATGGTCTCAGAGGTATCTCAGTGGATCCAACAAAATGGAAGCTGTGGGACAAAGTGGGAAGACCCAAGAATGTTTTTGAAGTACGTAAGTTTTCTTGGGCTAGCTGGGTACTACAGAAGGTTTGTTGAAAACTTTTCTCGAATTGCTTGCCCAATGACTAGATTGACACGCACGGGAGTGAACTTTGATTGGAATGATAGGTGTGAAGAATCCTTTCAAGACGCTAAAAAGGAGACTAACAACAGTGCCGGTGCCTAATTACTCCTATTAGTGCCGAAAGATATACAGTTTATTGTGATGCTTCAAGAAATGGCTTGGGATGTGTTTTGATGCAAAGAGGAAAGTGGTTGCTTATGCTTCTAGGCAATTGGAACCATGAGCAGAACTATCCTACCACATTATCTTGAACTCGCAGCAAATAGTCTTTGCTTAAAGTTATGGAGACATTACTTATATGGTGAAAATTTTGAAGTGTTTTTCAGATCACAAAAGTTTGAAGTATATTTTCTCTTCAAAAAGATCTGAATGCAAGGCAAAGGAGATGGATGGAAACCCCTTGAAGATTTTAACTTTACTTTGCAGTATCATCCAGGAAAAGCTAATTGGTTGCTGATGCCCTAAGTAGAAAGGCTCAATGTGTGTTATCTGGGTTGGTGGTTTATGAGTGGAAAATGTATGATTACATCAAGTGAATTTACAATCCTTTGCTTGATGTACATGATTCTAGTGCATGTTTTTTGTACTTTGGTAAGCTCAGCCAACAATATTGCAGAAGGTTATTGAAGCTCAAAGGAAAGATACAAAGTTAGAGGGCATACGCTCTCGAATCATGGTAGGTGACGCAGTAGAAGGTTGGAACATACATTCTAACGGTGGGATTCATTTCTCGAAGAAACTTTTGTTCCTAATGATGCTCAGGTGAAGGAGGAGGTAATGAAGGAGCTCATCATTCTCGATTCACAGTACACCCTGGAGAAACTAAAATGTACCATGATTTGAGGCGTCAATATTGGTGGCAGGGTATGAAGCGAGATATATCTCAATTCGTTTCCAAGTGTTTAACATGTTAACAAGTGAAAGTTGAACATCAGAAACCAGCAGGGTTGTTACAACCGCTACCTATAGCAAAATGGAAGTGGGATCATGTGACAATGGACTTTGTGACGGGGTTGCAGTGAACCCCCCAAAGTAAGGATAGTGTATGGGTGATAGTTGATAGATTAACGAAATCAACACATTTCTTACCAATGAGGATCACTGATTCAGTTATTGTGTGAGTAAATTGTATGTGAAAGAAATTGTGAGGTTACACGGGGTACCACTCTCTATTGTTTCAGATAGGGATCCTAGATTTACATCACAGTTTTGGCAGTCCTTACAAAAAGCCTTGGGAACTGAAATCAGATTGAGTTCGGCATTTCATCCTCAAACTGATGGGCAATCAGAGAGAGTTATTCAGATTTTAGAAGATATGTTACGAGCATGTGTGATGGATTTTAAAGGAAATTGGGTGGACATTTCCTTGATTGGAGTTTGCGTACAATAACAAGCTTCCAAGCAGTATTGAATGGCACGTCTGAAGCACTGTACTGGGAGGCCTGTAGATCTCCTATGTGTTGGATGGAATCTGGGGAAGCTGTCTGATTGGGCCAGAATTGTCACACCCCATTTTTTTTTTCTTCTTTCTTATTATTATATATTTATTCTTCAACTAAACAATTGATACTCAAATACAGCATAAGTGTTCTTAAATTGATGTTGAGTTCCTACTTGAATTTGTTCAAAAAGATGAATATGGGAAAACCTGTTATAAAGAGTATTAAACATTGGTGACTATTTAAGTTAACAAAATATGTTTATGTTTTCACAAACAGAAACTCGTACAACATTAATTTACTATACCAAAACCCCATTGTTTCCTACGGGTAGCCCATATACAGTGTATCTGACAATATCTACATTACATCATTCCACAAAAGGTTTAGTCTTGTACAAAAGGCATGGCCTCAAAAGCTTTTCAATTGGAGCAAATAGCATCCAATCACAGTAAAAGCATGGCTCAAGCATCTTTCCTGCAAGGTGCTTCTGACCTGCATTAGAGGTGGAAGGGATGGGTGCGTTCACAACTCAAGTAGGAAAGTTTATAACCATCCTAAGTAAGCCTTAAAAACCTTGACTCAAACGTTTATTAACATGCATGATAAACATTTCATAACCATTAACAAATGTGTAATCATGTCAAACATGTATGCATGTGTTTGTTGGTTTCATCATTGCTTTTCCCCATCCATCCTTTCACAACTGATAAATTGCTGACTCCCAACAATATACACAGCAGATATCAATGCTCCACAAAATACTCGATCAATATAATAATGACTATTCTGGGACATCACCCAAGGGCAAGTCATACCCCGTGTCTTTTGGGACTCATACCCAAGGGCAGGACCAACCCCGTGTCTTTAGGGACTAAAACCCAAGGGCAGGACCAACCCCATACACCCACATCGGAGTGTCTTCCTCGAGGGCTTTAGGGACTTTCACCCAAGGACCCACGGTCCCACATAAACAATATATCAAATGATAAGGCCTGTAGCATCACATAAGCACTTCGCCACCAATAAATTCTCTGAATATGATCTGTGATAATTCCATATCCTTCTTGCAATGCAATCACACCATAAACCATTTCGACAACACAAAACCACGAATCTTCATACCAATATACGTTCCAACATCATGGTAACATTTCAATGCAATAAACCAAGATGCAATGACACTTTAAAAGATTTTATGAAATCATTGAAACAACATAAAATTCCAACAAATAATTCAAGGAAAGAAATCAGATACACCATAGAATAGCATAAAATTCCCTACCTTACACCGACTTCCTTTTTGTGTTTCTTCTAAGTAGGCGATCTTTGCCTATTACGAGGAACTGAAATAAAACAACATAATTTAGGTTTCAGTTTATTGTTGCAACTTTTTAATTCTCACCTTCTCTAATCTATATCCTACATGTTTTCAAATCAAATATGAATTGAATTAAACAATATTTACAATGCATATTGATTTCCCTAATTAATTACCAAATACTAATTCTTTTGATTTTCTTAAAGCCTAACCTATTAACAAATCCAAGTGTCCAAATAACCCAATTCATCACATGTTTACTAATCTATTTTTCAACCAAACCAAATTAAACAAAGATTTATGCTGATCTTACCCTTAATAAAATACTTAACTTAAAATACTTTAATCTTTAATAAATTGTCATTTTTAACTAAAACAGATTTATAGCTAATTGTACTCAACTTTTACACAATTTTTACCATTAATTCCTTCTCAACATACCATTAGGAACCAAAATAAACGAAAATTACAAAATTAAACACTTGCTTACCTCAAATCTACACTTTCTCTCTCTAGTCTCTCTCTCTAACCCAAGTTGCTGCAGGTGAAATGGTGCAAAACGAGCTGCAGCCCCCCCTTATATAGGGGTCTCCAAGCACCCAAGCATGAGGTGGCAGCCCACATGGTTGCCACCAATCCACCAAGTAGGAGGTGGCATTCCACTAACTCAATTTTCCAAATTTGCACTTTAGTCCTTCAAGTTATCAAAAAATAAAACCCATAATTGCCCATTAGTCCTTTAGGTTTTCATAACCCTAATTAGTCCCTAAGAACCTAATAAGCATGCTTAGATCATTAACTAATCCCACTTAACCTTAATCAAAGTTTAATTCATAATTAAACATGATTAGCACTAAACTAGTTTTAATATCTAATTAAGCAAGCTTAAGTTAAGTACTAAAATAATCTAGGTGTTACAAGAATTGGTGCAAGAGACTACTGACAAGATTCGAGTAATACGTGACAGGTTATTGGCAGCACAAAGTAGACAGAAAAGTTATGCTGATCACAGAAGGAGACCCCTATAATTTCGGATAGGAGATCACATGTTTTTACGTGTAACATCAAGGAAAGGCGTATTTCGATTTGGTAAAAGGGGAAAGCTTGCTCCAAGATATGTTGGGCCCTTTGAAATCCTTGAAAAGATTGGAGAGGTAGCATACAAATTAGCCTTACCGCCACAACTATCAGGTATACATGATGTGTTCCATGTTTCCATGTTGCGGAAGTATGAGCCTGATACCACACATGTACTAGATTGGCAAGATTTGAATTTGCAAGAAGATGTAACGTATGAGGAAGGGCCGAGACAGATTTTAGATAAAAAAGAGAAGGTACTCCGAACCAAAACCATACCTCTAGTGAAAGTGTTATGGGATCATCATGGAGTGGAAGGAGCTACATGGGAGTTGGAATCAGATATGAGAAACAAGTACCCAGAACTCTTTACAGGTTCGCTTTTGTAAATTTCGAGGACGAAATTTTTGTTAGGGGGAGAGGATGTAACACCTAGATTATTTTAGTACTTAACTTAAGCTTGCTTAATTAGATATTAAAACTAGTTTAGTGCTAATCATGTTTAATTATGAATTAAACTTTGATTAAGGTTAAGTGGGATTAGTTAATGATCTAAGCATGCTTATTAGGTTCTTAGGGACTAATTAGGGTTATGAAAACCTAAAGGACTAATGGGCAATTATGGGTTTTTTTTTTTTATAACTTGAAGGACTAAAGTGCAAAATTTGGAAATTTGAGTTAGTGGAATGCCACCTCCTACTTGGTGGATTGGTGGCAGCCATGTGGGCTGCCACCTCATGCTTGGGTGCTTGGAGACCCCTTTATAAGGGGGGCTGCAGCTCGTTTTGCACCATTTCACCTGCAGCAACTTGGGTTAGAGAGAGAATCTAGAGAGAGAAAGTGTAGATTTGAGGTAAGCAAGTTGTTTAATTTTGTAATTTTCGTTTATTTTGGTTCCTAATGGTATGTTGAGAAGAATTAATGGTAAAAATTGTGTAAAAGTTGAGTATAATTAGCTATAAACCCGTTTTAGTTAAAAATCACAATTAATTAAAGATTAAAGTATTTTAAGTTAAGTATTTTATTAAGGGTAAGATCAGCATAAATCTTTGTTTAATTTGGTTTGATTGAAAAATAGATTAGTAAACATGTGATGAATTGGGTTATTTGGACACTTGGGATTTGTTAATAGGTTAGGCTTTAAGAAAATCAAAAGAATTAGTGTTTGGTAATTAATTAGGGAAATTAATATGCATTGTAAATATTGTTTAATTCAATTCATATTTGATTTGAAAACATGTAGGATATAGATTAGAGAATGTGAGAATTAAAAATTTGCAACAATAAACTAAAACCTAAATTATGTTGTTTCATTTCAGTTCCTCGTAATAGGCAAAGATCGCCTACTTAGAAGAAACACAAAAAGGAAGTCGGTGTAAGGTAGGGAATTTTATGCTATTCTATGGTGTATCTGATTTCTTTCCTTGAATTATTTGTTGGAATTTTATGTTATTTCTATGATTTCATAAAATCTTTTAAAGTGTCATTGCATCTCGGTTTATTGCATTGAAATGTTACCATGATGTTGGAACGTATATTGGTATGAAGATTCGTGGTTTTGTGTTGTCGAAATGGTTTATGGTGTGATTGCATTGCAAGAAGGATATGGAATTATCACAGATCATATTCAGAGAATTTATTGGTGGCGAAGTGCTTATGTGATGCTACAGGTCTTATCATTTGTTATATTGTTTATGTGGGACCGTGGGTCCTTGGGTGAAAGTCCCTAAAGCCCTCGAGGAAGACACTCCGATGTGGGTGTATGGGGTTGGTCCTGCCCCTGGGTTTTAGTCCCTAAAGACACGGGGTTGGTCCTGCCCTTGGGTATGAGTCCCAAAAGACACGGGGTATGACTTGCCCTTGGGTGATGTCCCAGAATAGTCATTATTATATTGATCGAGTATCTTGTGGAGCATTGATATCTGCTGTGTACATTGTTGGGAGTCAGCAATTTATCAGGTGTGAAAGGATGGATGGGGAAAAGCAATGATGAAACCAACAAACACATGCATACATGTTTGACATGATTACACATTTGATAATGGTTATGAAATGTTTATCATGCATGTTATTAAACGTTTGATTCAAGGTTTTAAGGGTATACTTAGGATGGTTATAAACTTTCCTACTGAGTTGTGAACTCACCCTATCCCTTCCACCTCTAGATGCAGGTCAGAAGACCTATGCAGGAAAGAATGCTTGAGCAATGCTTTACTGTGATTGGATGCTGTTTGCTCATATTGAAAGTCTTTTGAGGCCATGCCTTTTGTATCAAGACTAAACCTTTTGTTGGAATGATGTAATGTATATATTTGTCAGATACACTTGTAGTATGGGCTACCCGTAGTAAACAATGGGGTTTGGTATATGTAAATTAATGTTGTACAAGTTTCTTTTGTGAAACAAAACATATTTTGTTAACTTAATAGTCACAATGTTTAATACAGGATGTACTCTTTATAACAGGTTTTCCATATCCTCTTTTTGAACAAATTCAAGTAGGAACTCAACATTTAAATTTTTGAGAGCACTTATACTGTATTTGAGTATCAATTGTTTAGTTGAAGAATAAATAATAATAATAATAAGAAAAAAAAATTTGGGGTGTGCTAAAAACAAACTCTAGCAAGGGGGATGCCCAATCCCAAGAAGGGGGATTCACTAATAAGACTCATAGAAAGGGCATGCCCCAAACAAACTCTAGCAAGGGGGATGCCCAATCCCAAGAAAAACGGTTGTGCTAAAAACCCTCAAGAAATGGAGTTGCGCTAAAGAAACTACTGCATGGGGATGCCCTACTACACTCTAAGAAAGGCAGTGGGAGTCTTCTAAGTAATCCCTAGGGAAGGAGGGTATGCTCTAAAAGAATTGAAGGAAGTTGGGTGGTCTAAACAAACTCTAGGAAAGGGAATGAATTGAAAATCTCCATGAAGATGGATGGCCTATGAAACTGAAGGAAGGGCGATGGACTAAACTAAATCAAGGTAGTTTCATAGCCCAATGAATAGGAATGTCCTAAAAAAATAGTGGAATGGGAGTACCCTAATAACACTCGAGGAAAGAGAATGCCCGAAATAAACTCAATGAGGGGGAATACCCTAAACAAACTTAGGGAAGGGGATGCTCGAAATGAAACTCAAGGAATAGGGCATATCCTTAAACAAACTCATAGGATGGAGTCCTGATTATGAGAAACCAAACGAACATACGAATAAGCTTAAATAGTTCACAATGATGGGAAACCAAAGGAACGAACAATGAACATAGGATGACATCACGATGATGATAACAATAACAAACAACCAACTAATCTTGGGTCGAACCTAGGATGGTATGCAGACGATCGGACACAAAGTTAACTCAAATTGGATATAGATAGAACCTAGGATGACGTCCTAGTGATCAAAAATCAGAGGAACAAACGAATAAATTTAGATTAAAACTAGGATAGTAACCCAATCACGGGTAACTAAAGGAACTAAGAATGAAAAGAAGATAGAACCAAGATATATGGTCCAAAGATGAGCAATCAAAAGAACAATTGAATTAGCTTCAATAGAACCTAGGATGGCAACTCAATGATGTGAAACTAAATCAACTAAGAATGAAAATGAATAAAACTATGAACGGCGTTCCAATTATGAGCAATCTCGGGAACAAATGATTATGTTTAGACAGAACCTAGGATGACATCCTGATTATGGCGTGAAGGACGAGGGATACCCTAAAAAAACTTAAGGAAGTGGGATGGCCTAAACGATGCCCTTAATAAACTTAATTAAGGGAATTCTCTTCACAAAGAAAATGAAGGATGCTCTAAAAAAATTCGACCTAGCGGGATGCCCTTAAAAGAGCCAATGGAAGAAGAACGTCGTAAATGAACATTAAGAAGGGGGATTCACTAATAAGACTCATAGAAAGGGCATGCCCCAAACAAACTCTAGCAAGGGGGATGCCCAATCCCAAGAAAAACGGTTGTGCTAAAAACCCTCAAGAAATGGAGTTGCGCTAAAGAAACTACTGCATGGGGATGCCCTACTACACTCTAAGAAAGGCAGTGGGAGTCTTCTAAGTAATCCCTAGGGAAGGAGGGTATGCGATAAAAGAATTGAAGGAAGTTGGGTGGTCTAAACAAACTCTAGGAAAGGGAATGAATTGAAAATCTCCATGAAGATGGATGGCCTATGAAACTGAAGGAAGGGCGATGGACTAAACTAAATCAAGGTAGTTTGATAGCCCAATGAATAGGAATGTCCTAAAAAAATAGAGGAATGGGAGTACCCTAATAACACTCGAGGAAAGAGGATGCCCGAAATAAACTCAATGAGGGGGAATACCCTAAACAAACTTAAGGAAGGGGATGCTCGAAATGAAACTCAAGGAATAGGGCATATCCTTAAACAAACTCATAGGATGGAGTCCTGATTATGAGAAACCAAAAGCACATACGAATAAGCTTAAATAGTTCACAATGATGGGAAACCAAAGGAACGAACAACAAACATAGGCCGAACCGAGGATGACGTCACAGTTTTAAAAACAAGTGTTTTCTAGTTCTAACAGTTTTAAAAGAACTCTTAAAAATGTATCCAACTCAATTATTTGGATTGAGAGAAGTATATGAATCTAGTGAAACTCAAAAACAAAAGGATTCGAAAATCAATAATAAGATGATTCACAAATTGTCTATTCAAATTCGATCTATGAATTGGACTCAATAGAGGGGATGCCCGAAAACAACTAAAGGAAGGAGGATGTCCTTAACATACTAAAGGAATACGGTGTACCCTTAAAAAAATTCTTAGGATGGTGTTCTAATGATGAGAAACAAAATGAACATATGAATAAGCTTCGATAATTCACAATGGAGGGAAACAAAAAGAACGAACAATGAACATAGGCCGAACCTAGGACTCCATCGAATTGTTTGGAACTCAAAGGGACTAAGAACAAACCTTTATAGAAACTAGGATGACATCACAATGATGAGAAACATAACAAACAACCAACTAAGCTTAGGTAGAACCTAGGAAGATATGCAAACTATCGGACACAAAATTAACTCAAATTTGATATAGATAGAAGCTAAACAAACTAAGAATGAAAATGAATAGAAGAATGAATGGCATTCCAATGATGAGCAATCTCGAGAACAAATGATCATGTTTAGATAGAACCTAGGATGACATCCTGATTATGGGGTGAAGGACGAGGGATACACTAAACAAACTTCAAGAAGTGGGATGCCCTA
Organism: Vitis amurensis; assembly: GCA_037355405.1. NCBI lineage: Eukaryota > Viridiplantae > Streptophyta > Magnoliopsida > Vitales > Vitaceae > Vitis > Vitis amurensis. The sequence continues at coordinate 19,560 of JBAPGN010000250.1, read as the reverse complement.
AACAATCCCCTTAATAAACTTAATGAGGGGAATTCTCTCAACAAAGTCAAGGAAGGGGGATGCACTAAGCAAATTCAAGCAAGCGGGATGCCTTTACAAAACCAATAGAAGAACAACATCATAAATGAACTTTAAGAAGGCGCATTTACTAATAAGACTCAAAGAAAGGGCGTGCAACAAAAACTCTACTAAGGATGATGGCTAAGCCCAACAAAAGTGGTTGTGCTAAAACAATATCAAGAAATGGAGTTGCTCTAAAGACACTACCGGATAGGGATGCCCTACTACCCTAAAGGAAGTGGGAGTATGCTACCCTAGGAAAGGGTATGCCCTCAAGGAATTGAAGCAAGTTGGTTGGCCTAAACAAACTCTAGGAAAGGGAATGAATTAAAAATCTCCATATAGATGAATGACCTAAGAAACTCTAGGAAAGATGAGGGACTTTAGTAAATCAACGTAGTTTGAGAGCCCAATGAACAGGAATGTTCTAAAAAAAATAAAGGAATGGGAATACCCTAATAACACTCCAGGAAAGAGGATGCCCTAAATAAACTCAATGATGGGGAATACCCTAAACAAACTCAAGGAAGGGGATGCCCGAAAACCACTCAAGGAAGGAGGATGTCCTCAACATACTAAAGGAATAGGGTGTCCCCTTTAACAAATTCATAGGATGGTGTTCTAATGATGAGAAACAAAAGGAACATATGAATAAGCTTCGATAATTCACAATGAGGGGAAACCAAAGGAACGAACAATGAACATAGGCCAAACCTAGGCCTCCATCGAATTGTTTGGAACCCAAAGGGACTAAGAACAAAACTTTATAGAAACTAGGATGACATCACAATGATGAGAAGCATAACAAACAACCAACTAAGCTTAGGTAGAACCTAGGATGGTATTCAAACGATTGAACACAAGGTTAACACAAATTGGATATAGATAGAACCTAGGATGGCATCTCAATGATGTGAAACTAAACAAAAAAAAGAATGAAAATGAATAGAAGAATGAATGGCATTCCAATGATGACCAATCTCGAGAACAAATGATCATGTTTAGATAGAACCTCTGATGACATCCCGATTATGGGGTGAAGGACGAGGGATACCTTGAACAAACTTCAAGAAGTGGGATACCCAAAACAATCCCCTTAATAAACTTAATGAGGGGAATTCTCTAATTAATGTCAAGGAAGGGGGATGCACTAAGCAAATTCAAGCAAGCAGGATGCCCTTAAAAAGCCAATGGAAGAACAACATCGTAAATGAACTTTAAGAAGGCAGAGTCACTAATAAAACTCAAAGAAAGGGCATGCCACAAACAAACTCTACTAAAGAGGATGGCCAATCCCAACAAGAGTGGTTGTGCTAAAAAAACATCAAGAAATGGCGTTGCGCTAAAGAAACTACTAGATAGGGATGCCCTACTACACTAAAGGAGGTGGGAGTCTGCTAAGTAATCCCTAGGAAGGGTATGTCCTCAAAGAATTGAAGGAAGTTTGTTGGCTTAAACAAACTATAGGAAAGGGAATGAATTAAGAATCTCCATGAAGATGGATGACCTAAGAAACTCAAGGAAAGATGATGGACTAAAGTAAATCAAGGTAGTTTGATAGCCCAATGAACAAGAATGTTCTAAAAAAATAGAGGAATGGGAATCCCCTAATAACACTTGTGGAAAGTAGATGCCCTAAATAAACTCAATGAAGGTACCCTAAACAAACTCAAGGAAGGGGATGCCTAAAAACAACTCAAGGAAGGAGGATGTCCTCAACATACTAAAGGAATAGGGTGTACCCTTACACAAATTCATAGGATGGTGTTCTAATGATGAGAAAAAAAATGAACATATGAATAAGCTTCGATAATTCACTATGGAGGGAAAGCAAACGAACAAACAATGAACATAGGCCGAACCTAGGACTCCATCGAATTGTTTTGAACCCAAAGGGACTAAGAACAAACCTTTATAGAAACTAGGATGACATTACAATGATGAGAAACATAACAAACAACCAACTAAGCTTATGTAGAACCTAGGATGGTATGCTAACGATCGGACAAAAAATTAACTCAAATTGGATATAGATAAAACCTAGGATGGCATCTATATGATGTGAAATTACAAACTAAGAATGAAAATAAATAGAACTATGAATGGCATTCCAATGGTGAACAATCTCGGGAACAAATGATTATGTTTAGATAGAACTTAGGATGACGTCCTGATTATGGGGTGAAGGACGAGGGATACCCTTAACAAACTTAAGGAAGTGGGATGGCCTAAACAATGCCCTTAATAAACTTAATGAAGGGAATTATCTAAACAAAGTGAAGGTAGCAGAATGCTCTAAGTAAATTTGAGTAAGGGATGCCATTAAAAAGCCAATGGAAGAAAAATGTCATAAATGAACATTAAGAAGGGGGATTCTATAACACCTAGTACTACTGAATTAAATAGGCAATAATGATTATCTTTGTATTTAACATTAAGCATGCTTAATCAGATGTGAAAACTAGTTTAGTGCTAATCTTGTTTGATTATGAATTAAACTTTGATTAAGGTTAAGTGGGATTAGTTAATGACTTAATCATGTTTATTAGGTTCTTAGGGGCTGATTAGGGTTATGAAAACCTAAAGGACTAATGGGCAATTATGGGTTTTATTTTTTATAAATTGGAGGACTAAAGTGCAAAACTGGGAAATTGGAGTTAGTGGAACGCCACCTCCAACTTAGGTGGATTGGTGGCAGCCATGTGGGTTGTCACCTCGTGCTTGGTTTCATGGAGACCCCTTTATAAGGGTGCAACTCGTTTTCCACCATTTCACCTGCAGCAACTTGGGTTAGGGAGAGAATCAAGAGAGAGAAAGATTAGATTTGAGGTAAGCAAGTTGTTTAATTTTGTAATTTTCGTTTATTTTGGTTCCTAATGGTATAAACATGTTTTAATTAAAAATCACAATTTATTAAGGATTAAAGTATTTTAACTTAAGTGTTTTATTAATGGTAAGATAAGCATAAATCTTCGTTTAATTTGGTTTGATTGAAAAATAGATTAGTAGACATGTGATTAATTAGGTTATTAGGACACTTGTGATTTGTCAATGGGTTAGGCTTTAAGAAAATCAAAACAATTAGTGTTTGATAAGTAATTAGGGAAATTAATATGCATTGTAAATATTGTTTAATTCAATTCAAATTTGATTAGAAAACCTATAGGTATATAGATTAGAGAATGTGAGAATTAAAAATTAGCAGCAGTAAACTGTATAAATTTTCATGGTTAGGAAATCTAAATGATGTTGTTTCATTTCAGTCCCTCGTAATAGGCAAAGATTGCCTAGTTAGAAGAAACACAAAAAGGAAGTCAGTGTAAGGTAGGGAATTTTATGGTATCCCATAGTGTATCTGATTTCTTTCCTTGAAACATTTATTGGAAATTTCATGTCATTTCTATGATTTCATTAAATGTTTTAATGTGTCATTACATCTTGGTTTATTGTGTTGAAATGTTACATTGAGATTGGAACGCATATTGGTGTGGAGATACATGGTTCTATGTTGTGGAAATGGTCTATGGTATGGTTGCATGGAAGGAAGGAAATGGAATAATCACGGATGATATTCATTGAATTGGTTGGTGGGAAGTGTCTATGTGGTGCTATAGGCATTATCTATTGATATATTGTTTATGTGGGATCGTGGGTCCTTGGGTGAAAGTCCTTAAAGCCCTCGAGGAAGACACTCCAATGTGGGTGTATGGGGTTGGTCCTCCCCTTGGGTTTTAGTCCCTAAAGACACGGGTTGGTCCTACCCTTGGGTATAAGTCCCAAAAGACACGGGGTATGACTTGCCCTTGGGTGATGTCCCAAAATAGTCATTATTATATTGATCGAGTATCTTATGGAACATGGATATTTGATGTGTAGATTGTTGGGAGTCAGCAGTTTATCAGTTGTGAAAGGATGGATGGAGAAAAGCAAGGATCCAAGTAGCAAACACATGCATACATGTTTGTCATGATTACACATTTGTTAACAGTCATAAAATGTTTATCATCCATGCTTTTAAACGTTTAATTCAAGGCTTATAAGGGTATGCTTTGGATTGTTATAAACTTTCCTACTGAGTTGTGAACTCACCCTATCCCTTCCACCTTTAGATGCAGGTCAGAAGACCTACGCAGGAAATAATGCTTGAGCAATGCTTTACTGTGATTGGATGTTGTTTGCTCAATTGAAAGTCTTTTGAGGCTTTGCCTTTGTATTAAATACTGAATCTCTTTGTAGGAATGATCTAATATATGTACTTGTCAGGTACACTTGTAGTAAGGGCTACCCGTAGTGAACAATGAGATTTTGGTATATGTAAATTAACGTAGTATAAGTTTATTTTAAGAAACGAACTATATTTTGTTAACTACAAGTTATAAGGTTTAATATAGGATGTACTCTTTATAACAAGTTTTGCATATTCTCTTTTTGCTCAAAATAAAACAAGAACTCAACATTTAATTTTTTGAGAGCACTTATACTGTATTTGAGTATCAATTGTTTAGTTTGAAGAATAACAAAAAATTTGGGGTGTGACGGATTCACTAATAAGACTTATAGAAAGGGCATGCCACAAACAAACTCTACCAAGGACAATGGCCAATCCCAACAAAAGTGGTTGTGCTAAAAATACATCAAGAAATAGAGTTGCGCTAAATAAACTACTGGATAGGGATGCCCTACTACACTAAAGGAAGTGGGAGTCTGCTAAGTAATCCCTAGGAAAGGGTATGCCCTCAAGGAATTGAAGGAAGTTGGTTGTCCTCAACAAACTCTAGGAAAGGGAATGAATTAAAAATCTCCATATAGATGGATGACCTAAGAAACTCAAGGAAAGATGAGGGACTAAAGTAAATCAAGGTAGTTTGAGAGCCCAATGAACAGGAATGTTCTAAAAAAAATAAAGGAATGGGAATACCCTAATAACACTCCAGGAAAGAGGATGCCCTAAATAAACTCAATGAAGGGGAATACCCTAAACAAACTCAAGGAAGGGGATGCCCGAAAACAACTCAAGGAAGGAGGATGTCCTCAACATACTAAAGGAACAGGGTGTACCCTTAAACAAATACATAGGATGGTTCTAATGAAGAGAAACAAAAGGAACATACGAATAAGTTTCGATAATTCACAATGGAGGGAAACCAAACGAACGAACAATGAACATAGGTCGAACCTAGGACTCCATTGAATTATTTGAAACCCAAAGGGACTAAGAACAAACCTTTATAGAAACTAGGATGACATCACAATGATGAGAAACATAACAAACAACCAACTAAGCTTAGGTAGAACCTAGGATGGTATGGAGACGATCGGACACAAAATTAACTCAAATTGTATATAGATAGAACCTAGGATGGCATCTCAATGATGTGAAACTAAACAAACTAAGAATGAAAATGCATAGAACTATTGATGAGAATCAACAAGCATTCAAGGATCCATTGCATGTTCCAGTTGGGCCTATTACTAAAGCAGGATCTAAGAAGATCAAAGAAGCACTTAATGGGCTAATTTTAAGAGATTTGGGCTGATTCTAACGCAGGACATTCCAAGTTTGGCCCTAAGGAAGATGAAGGTGTAATAAATTTAATCCAAGCTATTGAGGGCTAATCTGGCTTGATTGGGCATGATTTATGGCATGGATTAATTTTAGGCTGATTCATATCAGTTATTTCCTATTCTAGAGCTTCTTAATTTTAGGCTTTTATTATTTAGAACGTTTTTTAGCTATTTTCCTATTTTGGATCTGCTAATTTCAGACCAAATCAACCTTTATTTAGGGTTTTAATATTTAGTAAGTTTTTTTCATGACATATAAATAGCACGCACTCATTGTAATAGGGGATAATTTTTATTGAATAAAAAAATCAGAAAATGTGAGGCTTTGCTCTTCTTTTGGTTCTTCAAAAACTGTGAACTTATCAGGCATTCTTCCTTGTGGCGTTCAAACCTTATACTTTCGGTTTGTGATTCTATTGTAATCATTGGGTCAAGGTCTGTTACTTATAGTTTTGGTTCGCATTTCACTTCTAAACGTTGGGTCAAGGTTCTATCAAAAATCTGTATTTTAGATTCTTGGGCAATTATTCCAATACTGTTTGTTGGGTCTCACATCATGTCGATTGAGGTTCGCATCAACTATGAATGGCATTCAAATGATGAGCAATCTCTGGAACAAATTATTATGTATAGATAGAACTTAGGATGACATCCTGATTATGGGGTGAAGAACGAGGGATAACCTAAAAAAACTTAGGGAAGTGGGATACCCGAAACATCCCCTTAATAAACTTAATGAGGGGAATTCTCTAAACAAAGTCAAGGAAGGGGGATGCACTAAGCAAATTAAGGCAAGCGGGATGCCCTTCAAAAACAAATGGAAGAACATCATCGTAAATGAAATTTAAGAAGGCGGATTCACTAATTCATGCCACAAACAAACTCTACTAAGGACGATGGCCAATCCCAACAAAAGTGGTTGTGCTAAAACAACATCAAGAAATGGAGTTGCGCTAAAGAAACAACT